>JZKD02S1696772.1:48128-77135 GCA_000966675.3 Picea glauca
ATGTAGTCATTGGCTGATCCCACTCCTCTTTTGGGGGGTGAGGTGCCTTTATACCTTGTAGTCTCTCAGCCTATTCAGCCATTGGTTGAGAAAGTGGTCATGTCGATGCAGTCATCAGTTGATCCCACTCCTCTTTTGAGGGGTGAGGTGCCTTTAGACCATGTAGTCTCATAGCCTATGCAGTCATTGGTTGAGAAAGTGGTCACACTGTCGCGATGTTCAACCGATCCCACTCTTCTCTTAGAGAGTGTCAAGTCTACCAAAGTGGTCATGTCATTGCAATCTTTGGTTGATCCCACTCTTCTCTTGGAGAGTGTCAAGTCTACCAAAGTGGTCATGTCATTGCAATCTTCGGCTGATCCCACTCTTCTCTTGAATAGTGTCAAGTCTACCAAAGTGTTCCTGTCGATGCCATCTTCGGCTGATCCAACTCCTCTCTTGGGGATTGAAGTGTCTACCGACTATGTTTTCAGCATTTCTATTTCCATACTTTCAGAACAAGGGGGCATTCTGCTCACTCTGAGCACACCCCCTCCAAGCCCTAGGATGGTTTCCTTTGATTGGAATGATCTTGTTAAGCCTCGTCTTCCTTCTTCTGCACCTTTTCAAATAAGGGTTGAATTTAATTAAACAAACATGTATCAATGTATTGTGGATGAAGGAGCCTCTGCAAGTATTTTACCCTCCTCTGTTTGGAAAGTCTTGGGATCTCCTGAGATTTTGTCTTCTTCGCATGAACTGTTGGCTTTTGAAAGATGTCCTAGTGAATATTTGGGGGTTCTTCCTCAGTTACCTATCTCGTTAGGTGGGAAGACTGTCCTTGTTGATGTTACAGTGGTGCAAGGCCCATTAGATTTCAATATGCTTATCGGGCATGATTATGTATATGCTATGAACACTCTGGTATCTACGCTCTTCTGGGTGATGCATTTCCCTCACAATGGAAGCATTGTCAATATTGACCAACTAACATCTGATAATCACCATCCTAATTCAACATTAGTTCAAGATTCCCCTTTATATGTTCCTAGTGTTCATGTATACTCCACCCTGCCACGGGTTAATTATGTGGTATCTTATCCTCAGCATTCAATTGCTTCTGAGCAAGAACCTATGCAATCATGTTTTCCTTCTCAAGACTTGGAATCAGCAATTGTTCCATTGGTTTATCCAATGGAGGCATGGGAGCCCTTGCTTCCCCCTCTTGGTCCAAGTGGGCTTGAGTATCATTCTGAGTTTGATCTTGTTGTTTGTAGATCCTCAAGCCCTTGTGCTTGTGATTCTTCACTGATAGACTCTGCCAGTATTGGCGAAAACCTCCATCATCATATGGAGTCATCATATGGAGTATGGTCAATTTACTTCACCCTTTGGGACTGTCGACCCTCATTTGCATGATTTCTCGAATTTTGAATTGCCTTCAGATGAGGCTATCCTTGAAGCCATGACTACGGTTTCTATACCACGGGAGGACTTACACCGTGGTTTGTGTTTTCTTCCCTTTTGGGAGACTTTCCAAGTTGACTATCGAAGAGAATCTTGGTTTGAGCCTAGCAATGGGCTCTACCTAAACTAGTTTCATACATGAGTCGTAGCCCCCAATAGGTCTTCTTTTAAGCCCTTTTCAGACCCTCTAAAAATGAAAGGATTGTCGAGCGATCTTGTTGCCTTTCACACTCGTTAAACTGAAATTTGAAGGCACGTTTGTCCGATGATAGTTTACCCATTTTCGGTCCGGATGGTCAACTGTACGAACAAAGGTATACTCTAGGAACTTCAGTTCTCTAGAAGAGTATTCTCAGGTATAATTTTAACCCTTTTCAGGCCTAAGGGATTACATTTATGAAAAAGGAACCCCCACAGAGTCCATAGTTAAGCTCTTTTTAGACTCCCTAAAATTGAAAAGATCGTCGAGTGACCTTATTCTTTCACACTCATTAAAATGGTCTAGAAGAACATTCCTGACGGAGTCCATAGCTAAGATTTTTTCAGACTCCTTAAAAATGAAAAAAACGACGAGTGATCTTGTATCTATCACACTCGCTAAAATGGTTTTGAATAGACGTCTGGTCAGTGCTATTTTACCCCTTTTTCGAGCCAACTAGACTATATTCGAAAAAGGTACCCCAACGGAGTCTCCTTTTACATTTTTTCAGACTCTCTAAATATGAAAAATCGTCGAGCTTACCTTCTCTGGGCTCATTAAAATTACATCGAAGGACATTACCAATATGTGTTTTGTTAACCACGTTTTCATACCTGTGTCTTTGGCCTAATGCCGGCTCCATGTTCCTTTCAACTGAACCATCTAAAGCATGCCTTATACGCAAGCCCTGTAGCACTTTGCCTCTGCATCTTGACACCTTTGGCCCCTGAAGGATTTTTCCCAAGTGTCCTTTTCCTGTATATGTCCCTTTTCCCTGAGCATCCCTGTGTTCCGTGCACTTGGAACTAGTATGTTTGTGACACTCAATCCTCCTTTGTAACGTAGCATTCTTTTATTCTTTTTCAAGATTTCCAAAATTATTAAAAAATACAAAAACATCAAATATACCCCAAAAAGAGGAAGGGAAAAGTATTTTATTTTTATTGGCAGCACAATAAGTCACCCTTGGAAAAAACACATCCTTCTGTTTATTCGTCAAAGCCCTAGGATTTAATATGACCTTAGGAAGTTGTTCTCCCTACATAGAGCTATGTCCTCCTCCATTTGGTTATTCTTCCAAACATATAGAGAGTTTGTGGTGCCTCCTGCATCGTGAACTTATGTCAAAATATCATGTTGTCTGAGTCTCATCTTATGTCATGCTATTGTCCAAGGGAAGTTATTACCAAGCTTGAGTCAGCCCCCTTTGTAGATTGTCTCTTACCCTGATGCTTGATCATCCCGAAAGCCCAATCAAGTCTTTGTTCAAAATCCATGAAGCTCTCAACCTAACCATCAAAATCCTCTAGTCTATTCCTGACAAGCCGTCGAATACCTCTAGGTAGTGAATTCGTACACTTATATTACACTCCTACCCGAGTTTTGAAGATTTTGAAGTTGACGCTCGAGCTCTGAAGGCCTCATCTCTAGCCATCAGGCCTGATTTGCTTCTTGAAGATGGATACTATAAATGTATATCTTTTTTATTTCGAGATGTAGATCCACTGTGTATTGCTCATGATAACACTTTATATAGTTATATGACATGGATATACAATGTATTTAACTCATAGCCATGATTTTATTTCATTCCGAGCATGGGTATGCCCGCCTCGGTGAGACAATTGTTATTTTGCAGATGGCACCTCCCGAATTCTTGTCCCTAGGCTCACTGGTTTGGTACGTTGATAAATATTGATAATGTATTTCGTCCATCAGATGCTCCTCTGAACTCACACATTAGGGGGCATCTGTTATAACCCTAATGTTCACCAGACATGCTTACCTGGCATCATGTCATCTCATATTCCTTCTTTGCCAAGCTAGTACTGAACAACTCTTCTTAAAAACACCCTTTTTAAAGGCACATGCACCCTACTCCACTACATCCCATGTGTACACTCTAGCTGACCCACTACAACTCACATGTACACTCTAGCTGACCCTCTACAACCCGTGTGTACCTACAAAAGCACGAAAAATGGAAAGTTTCCGACGGAACACACGGTTTTGGGTAAGTTAACTAAACCTTTCGACCATGCATGGCCAGTCACTTGAAAAAATAACTAGCTCCTTCTAGCCTATAAAAGAATGGGTAGGGGTCCCATTTGAAAGGAGGAAAATCATAGCAAATAAACTCTACCCGAACTAGCATTCCCCTTGCCTTAACCTTTTGCAACTATTGTGTGAAGAGAAGCATATACAGAAGCAGTTGGAGCACAGTTGAAGAGGAGCCTAGGACCAAATTCGAGGAGCAGTGTCGACCACATATTGTAAAGTTTACTCTTGTGAAGATTAATACAAAAATGAATACTTTTTTCGTCCCACCATATCATGTGTTCAAATTGTGTATTTATTTTATGATATTGTCACATCTAACCCAACAATTAGTATAAGAAATGCATGTTTTCATCTCTCATTTTGTCCATGTGTGAATGAAGGTCAGATTTGGGAGGAGGCTTGCAGTCAAGGAGCGAGTGAAAGTGAAGGGATCAACATCAAATGAAGGATTTAAGGTAGAGTTACCTAATCTTGTTTTCACCTTTGTATTGCATGAATGTGGGGTTTTGTGTTGGGAGAATAGAAAAAATTAGAGGCCTTTAAATGGTCATTTTATGCATGCATGATAAAACCCTTAGTGCTAGTCCGTAGGAGGGATTTCCCACCCACAACAATGAGATATGACCTTCCTACATTGGTTAGCAGAAATCATGGAAATATCACTAAGTGAGACTGCCTTGGGTATCCTGTATAATTTCTTGTTCAAGGTAATAATAACACTACGAGGCCTAGACTCATATACAACATGACATTTCTATAAATAAGGTTGGCCCAAAAGAACATCACAAACTTTGAGAGGAGCAACATCACATAATACCTCGTCTTTGAAGGGCTTGATGTCATATGACAATCGACACTGTTGGCTGACACGAAGATCACTTCCTTGGAGGATCCATCCAATGGTGTATGGTTGTGGGTGCGGCATTGTCGGCAGGGCCAGCCGCTTGATGACCTCTACTAAGATGAGGTTCTTCTAACTATCGCTATCAATGATGAAGTGAAACAGGGTGCCTTTTACCCACATTTGTGAATGGAAGAGGCGCTCTCCTTCTTCTGGCTCATCTGGTTCACCAGGCTGGAGCGTGGTGGTAGAAACAGTGGCACTCGGTTCTGCGTCAATGATCCTTCTTCCCCTTTCTGCTTCTAACTCAGATTCAGAACCCGCATATGATTCAAAGGCTTTTACTTCGACAACCAGTGACTTCTTTGAGAAGAATTCAACAGTGTTATGCCAAGGGCTCTTATGGAAGTCACACCACTTCTCGATATCTTTTTTTGTCTTTTTGATTTCCTTCTTTACTTGTGACTTGGACTGGTTGTCTTGATACTATCCATATTTTATGTTTCCTTTGGTCTGTGGGTTGGGGCCACCCTTTCCTGGATTTTTCTATGAGGGGTTCCCAGGCCCAAATTGTCGCATATTTTGTTTGAGCTTCTGCTTGATTTGGATGACATATCGATAGGTCGCACCCAAGGATGAGATGTCCAGAAATTCCATTTCATTCTGGATGTATCTATGCAGAGCACCTCGATACTTGAGCACCAGATGTCACTTTGAATCTTTGATACCCAACTTGGTGCGCAAGGTATGGAATATATTTGTGAACTCTGGCACTACTTGGTCTCTTTCTTGCCGCAGTGTGGTCCATTTCATATACAAGCTGTCATAACTTCCGACAGGGTAGTATTGCTCCTTAATAGAATCCCTGAAGGATTCCCAGTTGGTCGTGACTATAAATAATAAGGGTTCCTTTGTTTCCTTTTTCTCACATAAAGTTTCCCACCAATCTTTGACATGGGGAACGACTTTGAAGAGCACAAAAGTAATATTTTCTCTATTTGAAGAGTTATGGAAAAAAAATACCCTTCTAGTAGATTCAAACACTTTTCTACAACATCTGAGTCTATCTGACCTCAAAATATAGGAATATAAAAGTTGATTTGTACCTTGAAGGGGTCGACGCCTCCGCTCGAAGAAGATGCCTCACCTGTTGGTAGCCACCGAAAAATTTGTGCGAAAATATCCATCATCGCGTTCCTTTGTTGCATGAGGGATTCCTCAAGAAAAATTTTGAAAGGATCTCCCATCCCATCATCTCTATTTTCTCTTGCCATGAGAGGTCACTTGGGCGTGAGAGATATTTTTTCTTCAAGAGAAACAAGATCGAGACCCAATTCTTTGTACTCCGACATTATTGGGGACATGCATTAAGACGACAAGGAGCAGACTACTCTTATATCACTGATCCGGATTTTATGAGCAGAATGAAATGAATATAGATTATTAATAGATTCTTAACACAGGATAACAGAGATACAGTAAAACTAGCTTTCTCTTCAATAAGGAAATAAGATGAAACTGTAAAATGCAGTGGAAAACAAGCTTGCTAGAATGGTGGCGACTTATCTCTGAGAAGATATGTGACAGTTGTGCTCCTTCGCAAGAATATGGTTACAACAAGGATCTGAAGGAATTTTTAAAATAAACAAGAATTTCAAAAATCCTAGACATCCAAAAACCTAACCCTAGGAGATGAAGCACCAAAAGTCATGTGGGCCCCGTTTGGGTAAGTCAATACATTAACTTCTCGGGGTCGTAAATTTTGCATACGATCTCCATTTGACGCACTCAATACCTCGTTAGAAAGATCTATTTGAGGAATAAAAATTTGGTGTGAGCAACATCAAAGGAAATTCCATGTTGCTCCTCGTTTTCCCAAAAAAACGTCATTTTAGAGCCTCAAAACGGCTCTGGAAGTTCAAGACCCGAAAAAATGCTAAAAATAGTAAATTACCAAAATTGCCAGAAAATTGTTTTGAGCCAGTTGGAAAAGGTGGGTGGTCACCGATATCCACCTGGATCAACCTATGGAGATGTTGAAGAAGGAAGGTAATTTCCAATGGAATTAGGATTGTCATAAGGGTTTGGACACCTTAAAGTAGTAATTAGTGACCACATCGATTTTGATCTATCCAGATTGGAACAAGGAATTCCATGTTCATGTAGATGCATCTTCCATAGATTTGGGTGCAGTACTATCTCAACCAAGGGGAGACATAGATCACCCAATTACTTTTTCAAGTAGGAAGTTGTCCATAGTAAGAGAAGAATTATACTACCATAGAACAAGAAGGATTGGCAATGGTATATGTGCTACAAAAGTTTAGACATTATTTATTGGGTTCTCATTTTAATATTTATACAGACCATTCTGCACTAAAATACTTAGTGAACAAGCCAGTGTTGGGGGGGAGAAATGCAGGTGATTATTGATGTTTTAGTAATACAAATTTGAGGTTGTTTTGAAACCAAGGAAGTTGAATGCAAGACCTGATCATTTATCATCCACACTATCAAGAGAAGATGCAGGGAATCTAGGTGACAACTTGCCATATGCACATTTATTTGCAGTTAAGATGGTGGATGACTACTTTGTAGACATCGTGCAGTTTCTAAGTACAGGAATGGTGTCTTCAGACATGATAGTTGCGCAGAAGAAACAATTAGTGGATACAAAAGTAGACTACTAGTTGATTGCAGGGAACTTGTACAAGTTAGGTGCATATGGAATATTGAGACGATGTGTGTTGGAGAATGAAATACCTATGATACTCACAGAAGAGGACAAAGGGATTGCAGGAGGACACTATGCAGGTAAAGCAACTGCATAGAATATTTTGTGTGCATGGATATGGTGGACCACACTTCATAAGGATGCTAAAGAATACCGTTAGGCATGCGATGTTTTTCAAAGAGTGGGAAAACCATCCAGGAGGGATGAGATGCCTTTAAACCCACAATTTATGTTACAAGTGTTTGATAAATGGGAAATAGACTTTGTTGGACCAATCAACTCATCAACAAGAAGATCAAGATCTAGGTACATAATCACTGCGACATAGTATTTGACCAGATAAGAAAAAGAAGCATCAGTCATAGACTACAACGCGGATACTGTTGCGTAGTTTCTATTTTAGAATGTAGTCACATGATTTGGATCCCTGCACATTCTACTTAGTGATCAAGGTACACATTTCCTTAATAAAACAATTGCATCATTGACTGAGGAATTTCAAATTCATCATCAAAAGAGTATGTCATATCACGCTCAGGCCAATGGGATAGTAGAAGCTTTTAATAAATTTTTGGAGAATTCTTTGCCAGATATATACAATGTAGGGAGAGATTATTGGGACTTAAGGGTTCCTGCAATATTATGGGCATACAAGACTACAAGAAAAATGTTGACATGACAGACACCTTTTAGGTTGGTCTATGGNATTGATGTTTTAGTAATACAAATTTGAGGTTGTTTTGAAACCAAGGAAGTTGAATGCAAGACCTGATCATTTATCATCCACACTATCAAGAAAAGATGCAGGGAATCTAGGTGACAACTTGCCATATGCATAGTTATTTGCAGTTAAGATGGTGGATGACTACTTTGTAGACATCATGCAGTTTCTAAGTACAGGAATGGTGTCTTCAGACATGATAGTTGCGCAGAAGAAACAATTAGTGGATACAAAAGTAGACTACTAGTTGATTGCAGGGAACTTATACAAGTTAGGTGCATATGGAATATTGAGACGATGTGTGTTGGAGAATGAAATACCTATGATACTCACAAAAGAGAACAAAGGGATTGCAGGAGGACACTATGCAGGTAAAGCAACTGCATAGAATATTTTGTGTGCATGGATATGGTGGACCACACTTCATAAGGATGCTAAAGAATACTGTTAAGCATGCGATGTTTGTCAAAGAGTGGGAAAACCATCCAGGAGGGATGAGATGCCTTTAAACCCACAGGTTATGTTACAAGTGTTTGATAAATGGGAAATAGACTTTGTTGGACCAATCAACGCATCAACAAGAAGATCAAGATCTAGGTACATAATCACTGCGACATAGTATTTGACCAGATAAGAAAAAGAAGCATCAGTCATAGACTACAACGCGGATACTGTTGCGTAGTTTCTATTTGAGAATGTAGTCACATGATTTGGATCCCTGCACATTCTACTTAGTGATCAAGGTACACATTTCCTTAATAAAACAATTGCAGCATTGACTGAGGAATTTCAAATTCATCATCAAAAGAGTATGTCATATCACGCTCAGGCCAATGGGATAGTAGAAGCTTTTAATAAATTTTTGGAGAATGCTTTGCCAAATATATACAATGTAGGGAGAGATTATTGGGACTTAAGGGTTCCTGCAATATTATGGGCATACAAGACTACAAGAAAAATGTTGACATGACAGACACCTTTTAGGTTGGTCTATGGMCAAGAAGCAGTAATGTCGATGGAGTACTTTATTGTTCCTATCCTATACGTTGTGGAGATTACTAATCTTTCGGACTCTAGAACAGTAGATGAGAKATTKTCACAGTTGGTACATCTTGAGGAAGATCACTTTGTCACAAGGTTCCATCAATAAGTTTAGAAGGAAAGAGAGAAAGCATGGYMRGATAGACACATTAAACATAACAAGTTTCAAGTGGGATACTTAGTATTACTCTATGATAGTAATTTTATGCAACATCGAGGGAAGTTTTGAATGCATTGGTTAAGACCCTATGTAATTTAACATTTGACAAAATCAGGTGTTGTGGAGTTGGAAACTTTGAATGGATAAGCCTTGGGAGGCATGGTGAATGGAAATCAGCTGAAACTCTATAGAGACGGCTGAATGTCTACGCATTAATATGAATTGTTCAAGAACACATGTATCATAGTAGTTGTACTATAGTAGGAGGAAAGATATATAATAAAAAAAACAAAAAGTAGAAAAAAGTAAGAAAACAAATAAAAAGGGGAAAACAAGAAGAAATTCAAAGGTAGACATGAAGTAGTATTGTGTAGAAAAAGGGGGTATCGCACAGATAACATAAACAATGCAAAGTAATTTAAGTGTGTGCAAATGTCAAATGCAAGACATGAACCGTTGAGGGAATTAAAGCACGGAAACAATAGTTAAAAATCCATAAATGACAAAACGTAATGGAAATGTGTAATCATAAATAGAAGGCATCACCCCGGATTGGGACAGACTGGAAGATCAGAGAAAAAAACTAGTGGAGGATTTGGAATTAATTCCATAGTAAGGAAAGTATTGATTGCATACTCTAACTGGATTCATTACTTATGTTGGGCGCGAAATAAATTACACAGTTGTCAAAGAGTTATAAAAGTGCATAAGGTCCCGACACAAAAGGTTATTTTCATTTTCTAAGAGTTGTGAGCATATAGAGAGAACCAAAACCGAACTAGAGCCAAACAAGAAATGACATGCAACAAGTAAGGAAATTAATCACAGATAAAAATGGCACCAATGAAAGTTGTAGCACTAGTAGCCGCATCATGCAAGCAACCAAAAATACCATTGGTTGCACCAGTGTTTGAGGAAACACTCATAGCTTTGGATTCACATTATATCTTTAAAAGGGACAATATACCATCAAGGAAAGACACAATGCCACATTTTAGAGTAATTGTATATGGAAAATACCCATTGGTCATGCCGGGAACACCAACAAAGGAGAGGGAAGAAAGAGAAATAACCCTTGTAATCATGGTAGAAAATATCAAGAAGTTGGATAAGGAATGCAGAAGGCTATGTGAGGAAAATGTGCATATTAGGAGGAACCTGATGGAGGATCCATAAATGAAGGTTGTGGAAGCCAGATTGAGGGATGCACAGGAAAAGGTGCAAAATCCTTCTAAAAACATAGGTACATTTCCACCAACAGAGTGCATGACGACCATGTTGGCACAAAGGTAGTCATACAATGAAATAGAAAGGATAATGGACCAATAGAAGGTACTCCAATAATGATTAGTTCCACTACAGGATGAAGCACTAAGAGTAATCAAGGAATTGGCCACTGCGTAGGGAATGACAAAGAAAGAAATGGTGGAAACTGAGGAGAAACTCATGACCTTCACTGTGCAGGTCGTAGAGGAAATTTTGGAAAAAGAGGTAGAAGTAACAAAGGAAGTAGAGGAAATGAAATACACCTCCCAAACATTCATGGAGACATGGAGGAATGCAACACAACATGCCTGCACTTCTTAGAAGGAGCCACAGGTGAGTGTAGGGGGCCTGATGGATAGGCAGTTTTGGATACAGTTTTGAGGGAAATACCAAGTATGGAGGAGGTGCAAAACAATAGAATAAAGAAGAGAATAAAGGAGAAGAGTGTGTAGTAAGGTCTCATTCAAGAGTGAAGTGTGCAGTAAAATCATACTTGGAGGAGAATAAAAGTCGGACAATAAAGAAGGAGAACAAATTAAGAAAATAAAGATCGAAGATAAAGCAGGCGAAAAGGAAGGACATATGTTCGACAAGAATTTTGGAAATAATATTCATAAAAATCCTAAGTATAGAAGATGTTCATAGAAGAGTAAGGAAGACTTGGGAGTGTACAATTGAGGCATAGGCAAGAATACATTGCGCAGTGAGAAGAAAAAAGAAAAGGAATAAAGAAGAAGAATAAAGAAGAGAATAAAGCAAGGGAAGAAAGTGGGTGAAAAGGAAGGATGACATATCGACATTCTAAAGATAGAAGGATGTGGAAAAGAAAGAGTAACAACACTCAGAGTGAAAAAGAGACATGCAGATGGAAAAGAAAGTGAAAGCAACCCGAACATAAAGTTAACTTGATTTATCCTGAATTGTAATAGGTTTTTGGGATGAACAAAGGTTTTTTTTAATCCTTTAAATTTATGTATAAATATTTAATGGGTTTGGCGAATAGGGGCTCCTGGGTTTTTGGTTTCCTCTTGAGTGGTTCTTTGTTTGATTTCCTCTCTTTTTGTTCCAATGAGTTGAGAGTTATGTAGAGTTCTTTGTAAGAGAAGAATTGATGTCTGAATTTTATGAGATGTTGCAAAGAGAGAGAGAAAGAGACTTATACTGCAGAGAGACTAGGATATATGGAAGAGAATATAGCATGATGTATTTTTGTAAGAACAGTGTGCAAGCCTAAGACAATTACAGAAAGCATAATAAATAAGCCAACCATTTTGGACGTAGCCCAAATTTGGGTGAACCATGTTAACAATTGTGTTTATTTATCTCTTATGTGATTAACCATGGATTATTTCTTGATGCATGTTAGACTAGAATTATCTTTTGTGTGATTATTGTGCAATAAGTTATGGATGCTACAGTGCTTGGTTTATGTTGCAATATGAATTATAATAAAAATATATAAATGACTGCACTAAGTAACCTAAATACATAATAACACGCATATAATAGATAAGTAAGAATAACATGATGATCACCTCCTATTCCCTAACCACTATAGAAACTCGGTTCTTGCAGTCCCAATAGATACCTTGGGTGAGACTTCACTTGCATGAAGGCAATGCCAAAAGGGCCTATGTCTGAAGGGTTTTGTTGGAAAAGATAAATCGAACCTAGGGACTTACAACCGCGCACACACCAACAAAAATAGTTTAGCATGCAAAACTAGAAAGACACGCAAAATAAGGAAGAACAATAGTCAAGAAGGGAAAAGTAGCCTATAGATGCAAAAGTAGGAAAATCACGTCAGAACAACGAGTTAGCATGAGTTCTAATGAGTCAGAATGATTTTTATTTGGGTTTTTGGAATAATCAAGTAGGTTTTTGATCCCTAGATTCCATGTATAAATATGTAATGGGTTGAGTAGAATAGGGGTTCACAAGGAGAGAGAGAGAGACTAGACTGAGAATGAGAGAGAGATTCTAGGTATGATTATTTAGGGAAGAGTTGTAGAGAGAGGATTTCACTAAAGAGTGGCTATAAAATATGGAGAGAGAGGTAGCATGATATATCTATTGTATGCATAGTGTGCAAGTGTGAGACAATTACAAAAATCATAATAAAGAAGCCCACCATTGTGGACATATCCCAAAGTTGGGTGAACCACGTTAATTATTGTGTCTACTTGTTTTTCTATGTGATTTATCATGACTATTATCTTATGCATGTTAGACTATATCTATTTATTATATGATCACTCCACAATAGTTATGAATGTTACAACAATTGGTTTATGTTGCAATTTGCAATATAATGGTACTATATAACTTAATTGACTATGTAACCAAGGAATAACAGACACAGGATAATGTGCACATAATAGATAAGTAAGAATGAATAATATGATCTCCTCCCATCCCCTCACTCCTACAAAAACTTGGTTCCTACAGCCCCGATAGATGTTTTCAAGTGATGCTGAAAGGGCTATTGTCTAGAGGGTTTTGTTGGTTAAGATAAATTGAACTTAGGGTATTACAACCATGCACCAATGGTATGATATTGTTAATATCACAAGGTTTTGACCCCAAAAAGGATCATTTGTTGCCTTAAATGGATTTGTAAGGTTCTATGCTCCAAATATACAAACTAGAACCTACCACTAAACTAGGCCCTGGAAGCCAATTCCTCCATTTTTTGCTCCCATAAAGTACCTATATAGAATTTTTTTTATATAATGATCCATTTCAGATCATAATGTCAAAGATTGAATGACACAAAGGAGATATAAAAATATAACTTCTCATATTGGTTGTACTATACTTCATGTCCGGAAAGATACTTTCTAACATTGTAAATAATTCATTCATATTTATCTTCAACTTCTTTGGATAAACACCTCCCCCCCAAAAAAATATATTGTGGAGACATATAAGATGAATTCATGGTCAAATGAGAGGATGCAATAAGTGAATTGATTTCATGGTCAAATGGGAGTAGTTTTAAAAATTTCAAAGGATTGATTATCTTTCTCATGACAAATGAATTTATCACCCTTACATAATAAGTTATATGGAATGGATCATTATATAATGTTTCATTCATCTTGGTACTTTCTGGGTGGAAAAATTGGAGGAATTATCTTGTAGGGCCCATTTTAGTGGAAAATCCTAGTTTGGAGACTTGGGGTCTGAAAACTCCATAGCCATTTTGAGGCATCAAATGACACTTGTTGGGGTCAAATTTTTGGAAGCATATTTTCCATCCCCCTGAAAATGTTATACACACTGAAACCTTTCCAATGGTGTGAAAATCACCTTAACTGGAGTTCATATGTTGAAGTTATGCCTCCTGAAAGTTTACTTACCTTTTTTACCACCATGGTATTAAGTGGAAGTCACGTCAACCCCCATTTATGATGTGTGGGGATATCCACATGTGGAATTTCAAGAATATTATAGAAGGTCAAAAACCTAACATTAATTTATGGTTGATTCATGAAAAAACACTAACCCTATATGACTATTAGGATATGTTAAATATTGGGACACTAGGAAGAGAGGGGGTTCCATTATTTTAGATTTGTACCTATTACATGGTTGAGCAAAGTATCTAGTAGTGGGATTTGAGAGCATAATAGAGGAGGAAACATATTCTATAGTAACCATTCAGGCCACAATGTTAATGGAAACTCCATAGTGAGTGGCCCTTTTTTTGTATTTTCAATTTTGTAATTGAAGAAAAGATAAAAGACCATAGGAATCACCTTCTAGGTAAGTTTTTGACCATATCATGTTTACCATGATACAAATTATGTTCATTTTCTTGTACTTTTGTTTTCATATATCAATTATTTTCATAAATTTCAACAATAAGCTAGTGATAATAATTTTGAGATCTAAGGAAATAAACGTGCATAGTAAAATATTTCCAGAGTAATACAAGATCTATTGTGACAAGCATTTCCAATGGAATATCCATGGAAGTTTACATATAATATTGGTATCATAGTATTTTTATTTAGTGTATTTGTTGGAAATTGTAAGATCTAAGTATTGTTTTAAGACTGAAGTCATTGAACCATAGCCATGGAAGATGAGTCAAATCAGAACAACCCTTAGGTGTTGGGTTGTTATATTCTTTGTAGTAAAAGTCGAAGGTCGAGGTGGATTGATCGGGAAAATTTGAAGTCAAGGTAATAAACAAGAATTCGAAGAGGTAAACTAAAAAGAGGTCGAAATGAATTCATGTGACAACCAATTGAAGACCAAATTGACGTCAATCGATAGTCGATTAGTAATTCGACTTGGTAGTCGACTGTAACAGAATCCCGAGATTTGCAGGATTTGTAGCCAATGATCTGCCTAGATATATAACGATTTTTTGGTTCCTTTATTTAGGGTTTATTTTACTATAAATCATATACACAAGGCATGTTGTAATGTTGTAAGAGTTAATCTTTAGATAAATCATTTTAGAGTTTGTTGGTCATGCAGATGTAAGTTGAATTGGCTACATAGTTTTCCTTGTTAAAGCAAGAAGGTATGATGTTGATTGTGTCTTAGGTGTAGACCAAAGTTATGCATGTAACCTTTTATTTTGAATGAATAAGACAACAAGAGATAAAATAAATCAAGGAATGTTGGTTTTCCCATTTGGGATTCCAGGGTAAAATATTTGTGTATTATTTGTTTGCTTTGTCATTTGATTTATAACTTAATTTATTTATTTTTCTCTCTTCTGCAAGGTTTAGTGTGGGAAGTGTTCTCTTTCCTAACATATGGTATTAGAGCTTGATTTAAAAACCTAGGATCTTAGATAAACCCTAGGTCCAGTAAGATTCATAAGTCAGAGATATTTAAATATTGTGCTTAAAGAATGGCAAGTAGCTCGAGAATAGAGATCGAAAATTAAATGGCCATAATTTTGAGCTTTGGAATATAAATTGAATATTGTCTTGTATATCGAGAACAATGGGAAGTAAATTTTCCGGGTATCGTTATGACATGTATGTCGAGGGAAGAATGGGAGAAACTAGAGAGAAGGGAAAGGAGTATGTTTTGAATTTTTCTTGTAGATTCAGTGTCGTTGAATGTCTCAAGTGAATATTCAGCCAAGAAATTGTGGGAAACGTTGGGGATCTTGTACCAGTTGAAATCCCTGGTAAATAATTTGTTCCTTATAAATACACTATATCTTCTAAGGGTGAGTGAACACAATTTGGCAACTGATCATTTAAATGTGTTTAGTACCATAATAATACAACTATCTTTTATGGATATTAAAATCATCAAGGAGGAGAAATGTGTTATCCTATTATGTTCTTTACGAGACTCCTAGGATAGCTTATTTGTGGCTATATGGATTAATTCAACCACATTAGTGTTATAGCCCTAAAATTCCCTACTTATGCATACATGGCATTGGCCCTTCTACTTGCACAATTTTCCAAATTATTGTTGAGGAACTCTCTTTAAAAAACCATTTTTTGGACCATGTACGCATCCTGTTGCACTACTTCCCGAGTAAATACGTGAGATGCATGATACAAAACCCGCATACATACGCTATCCACATAATAAAAAACCTACATTTACCTCCAAAAGTTGCAAGGAATTCGGTGGATTTTACGGGCTATAGTCAGTTTCCCAACCAATTCACTCGATGTAACCTGTCCCCAAACCGAAAAACTATCATTTTGTCATATAAAAGGAGGTCTTGGGGTCTCATTGCATCATAAAGCATTAGAACAATGAAACTCTGCCAAAATCCCCTTTCCCTCCTTTCCCAAGTATTTGCAACCCCTTCTGAGTTCTTACCTTAACATTCCCTTTCTAGCCTTTTCTCCTATACAATCCCTTCCCTTACCCTGAAGAGATCAACTGATTGTGAGAGAGAGCATTGGGATAGTGCACTTGGAGAAACATTAAGAGGAGCCCATATCAGGTTCACGAAGCATTGACCTACAAAGGTTGTAATTTTCCATCTTTAAATATTGAATAAAAGAATCTTTTTTCTATCCCAAATGATGTCGTTATGTTTTTTCAATTGATTTATGCATAATGGTTTATATCTAACCCTAATATTGATGAATAGAGATAGAATATTTGTAGCATTATTTTCCTAAGTGTTCCTATAGGCAAGCTTTCGGAGGATACTTTCATCCTGGGAGCTACAAAGCTAGAGGTGGTCTACATCGAATGTTGGACCAGAGGAACTACTTCTAACCTACTTTCCTATCTCTTTACATTCATCTATTTAGAGTGTTTGGGGTAGTTTAGGAATTAGATTGTATTTTAAGGGATATCATAGCTCTGCTTATACTTTGACCCTGGTATAGTAATAAGGGTATTTTCCCCGCTAGCAGAATTGGCGACTCCACTGGGGAGTCTCTCTAGGGTTTTAGAGGGAGATTTTTATTTTTTTTGGCTTCTTTATTTCCTTTTGATTTTTTGTCAAGTTCATTGAGTCTTTTAAGGGTATCTGGTCACCTACTAGGTGCCTACCATTTTTTCCTGCCCAATTGTTCTACCTAGTATTTTTCCTTTTTTTAAATCCCATAGGTGTACACACTCTGCTTTGTCTCAGAACGCGTACATACATTATCTACACAGTAAACAACCTGCGTACATACGCAGGCTGTTGGTGAAAGTTTTTTTTAAAAAAGAGAGGTATTTCTCTCTCCTGATAGAAGTCTAGGTTTCTCAAGGCTTTCTTGGACCTTACAAAGTCTCTATTTTTGGACTTAACTTGGGTTAAAGATTTGTTTTTGTTTTCTTGGTTTTATTTTATTTTCCCTAGAGGTTCAGAGAGAACTTTCAATTTTTAGATCCTCCTCTGGATTCTTTTTCAAATACTTTTGTTTACGTAGTCGGATTAGGATCTCTGTCAATCTTGGTTTCTATTTTCTCTTTTTCTTGTTTCTTTCTTTGAAAAACACAAAAATATTTTTTTACTTTTGTTTTTCTTGTTAAAGTAGTTCAAAATATCAAAAAGAAATTTTTTTCTTGCATTTAGTTTGGTAACGTAGCCTAGGTTGTTTGTATGAAAAAGAAAAGAGTCTCAATTTCAAAGTTCTTTCTTGCTTTCCTAGAAATAAAAGTAGTTTAGCTTAGTCAAATGAAAGCACTTTTAGGAAACATTTTAATTATAATATCTTGAAACATTAAATTGAAAGGTTGATATTTACAAAGAGTTTTACAAGATTTTTCTTTAATTTCGAAGTATCTTTTTTTCTTTTAAATTCTCTAAAGTCTTCTTCATTTTTCATCTCTTCAAAACACCATTAGTTGCACAATCACATACTTTGCGTAAATCAAGCCTTAAAATTAATGCTTAAATTGAAATATATTATACTTTTTGTTTCTAGGGTTCACCAACTAGTTCAGGATTTTATAGCCTTGAAATAGGTGTGAAGATGAAACTCTTCAGAGCTATTTAAAACAAACATTGAAGTCTGAGATAGGAAGTGTCTAAAGTACATCATCATAAGAGTTAGCTGGGACCCCCCTCTAACATAGGCGATAAACATGAGGTCGCATGAGGAAAGGTAGAGGAGATAAGCCCTCCAAATCTGGGCCAAACATAGTGAGGATTGTATATTGAGGGTATTTCTTGGGAACAATACTGGTCACATTTTCCTATGGAGCTTTGTGGAACTAGAATATGTTACAGATCCTCAGTTGTCCTCCAGACCATTTTCTTTCAGCACCCTTGAAGGGCTTCAAACATGTTATCCTGCTCATTATGATCTGCCCTACTATCAATTGTACCCTCCTAGGGACTGACTGTGAACTCGCAACTTAGTTTCCTATATTTTATAGACTTACATAGGTGGTTGTGGGGGTATATCACGGTACCTAGTTAATCTTTTTTCAGACTCCCTAAAATTGAAAATATCATTGAGTGACCTTGTTCCTTCGCACTCATTAAATTGGTCCAGAAGAACATCTACTTGGCGTGAGTTTAACCCTTTTTCTAGCCAGTAGATTATTGCAGAAAGAGGTATGCCTTAGAAGATTCGTCTTGTCAGGAGATTTCTCCTTAGTTATAGTTTATACTTTTTCAGGATAAGGATACTAGACTTAGAAAAATGTTGTGAGTCCATAGTTAAGCTCTTTTTAGACTCCTTAAAATATAAAATATAGTCGAGTGATCTTGTCTCCTCACACTCGTTAAAACGGTTTTGAAAAGACGTCTTCTCAGAGAAATTTCACTCCTTTTTCAAGCTAATTGGACTAATTGCAAAAAAGGAACTCCCTGAAGTCTTCTTTTTGCATTTTTTCAGACTCTCTAAACGTGAAAAAACCATCGATCTTTCCTTCTTTGTGCTTGTACACATTTACATGGAAGGTGTCTTGTTGTTTCATGATTAATCGCATTGTGGGTCTCATATTTTGCATCTTTAGCCTAATTTCGACTCCATGTTTCTCTCAACGGAACCTTTAACTCATTCCTTATACACAAGACTTGCAACACATTTTCTCCTCTACTATCTGACACCTTGATCCATGGAGGAATTTTCCCCGAGTGTCCTTATCCTACACATGTCTCCTTGCCCTGAGCATCATTATGTTTCATTTTATTGGAACCAGTTTGATTTCTTGTGACACTCTTTCCTCCTTTGTAACGTAGCATTATTTTTTTTTTCAAGCTCATTAAAAAATTGAAAAAGATAAAAAAAATCAAATATTACAAAAAGAGGGGATGAGAAATATACATTTATTTTTTTACAGAAATCACATCCTTTTGTTTGTTCATCAAGCATTGGGATCTAGTATGACCTTAGGAAGATATTCTGGCTAGATAGAGATGTGTCCTCCTATAGAAATTTTAATACAAATTATGTATTGCCTGGATTCTCTCGATCTAACAATTATATGCCACTGTTAAATACAGAATCGCTTCTACTAATATTATTGCGGAATTTAAAACGCGATCACCAATTGCAATATCAATAAGAAAGATCAATCGCACATAACACAAATGTTTTACTGGGAAAGAATCAAGCTAAAAACCCCACTATCATATATTATGTATATCATGGATCATGAAACAATCTCATACAAAACTCTAATCCAAGAGCTCTCAGTACAATATACAATCCTCTCACACTGTCATACAAAAATTGACAAATTCATGTGCCAATTTTCTGCTTCTAGACAACCTGCCTCCTCTACGCAATCCCTGCTAATGGAAAACCTGCAAATGAATTTGAATGCCTCTTGCCTAGGTTGCGCATTTCTCATGGGAACATCCACTGTGTGTGATTTCATGAGTGCACTTCACTCAAATCACAACTGATAGCCAAACTGTCCCTTTCACCTGTTATCTCAACTGGATCTCCACTGGATCTAACATGCATGTAGTTAATAGTGGTAAATCTTCAGTTGCATGTGATATCACTGATTGTGAATTAATTAATAATAAATTCATTGAACTCTCACTAGTGTAATTTCAGTTACAACTAGTACAACTACGCTTAACTCACTTAACTGAGTTAAACTACTTCACAACTCACATAACTACACTTATAACTCTGTGACAACCTCAAGTCACTTACAACTAATTCGACTTCCATGTCCCACCAGTCAACCTTTGAACTTGAATTTCCTATAGCTAGCTGATTTTCCATTTCAGTTAACTATTTGAAGTAATTATGAGATAATAGATTAATATTTATTGCCCAACTATTATTAAGGGATAATAATAGTCGACATACATCTATAAATAGAACATCATCTATAAATAGACTTACACCTAAACATAACCTGAGGCTCCATCCTAGTGTAGGTACATAATTTTCACAAGGATCTTCTTTTTGAATCTCAACACTCCCTCTCAACAAGAAAGGGATTATCCTTCACCTCGATCCTATCTCTATGGTATTCGAATTTTCTCCCGGTGAGTGCCTTCGTCAGAATGTATACATCTTGATCTTCCTTAGGAATGTACTGAAGCAACATGATCTTCCACTTCACACAATATCTAATATGATGATACTGGATATCTATATGCTTAGATATATCATGAAACACATGATTAATTGAGATTTTAATGCAACTCTGATTATCACAATGAATCATTGTCGGATCTAAATGAGAACCAAACAAACCAACCAAGATATTTCTCATCCAGATAGCCTCACATGTAGCCTAAATCGTTTCCATGTATTCCTCTTCCGCTGAACTGAGTGCCATGGATCTCTGTTTCCTGTTGTACCAAGAAACAATTGTAGACCCGATACTAAAGATCGCCCCCTGATGTGTTCTTTCTGTTCATTGGGCTTCCCACCCAATATGCATCTATGAAGCCATGAAAATTCACCTCATCCATATGTCTATACCATAAGCCATACTCAGATGTGCCCCTCAGGTATCTCAGGACATGCTTACCCACCTTCCAAAAGAGCTTGGTAGGATTAACCATTGATTTACTCAATTGGTTAACCGCATAGAAAATGTCCAGTCTTGTGTTCACTAGATACATTAGTGAACCCACTAACTGTTGATAAAAAGTAGCATCCACTACCTCTACAGAAGTAGCATCCTCTTTCCTCTAGTTTCCTAGAAGAGGAGTATCCATGGGTTTGCAGCCCTCCATGTGAAACTTACCCAGTATCTCCCTTGTATACTTGCCTTGAGACACAAAAATTTCACCATCTCACTGCAATATTTCCAATCCAAGGAAATAATGAAGGAGGCCCATATCCTTCATCTTGAACTCCTTTGCAAGGTCCTCCTTGCATGAGTGTATCAGTTTCTCATCACCAGTCATTATTAAATCATCAACATAAAGAACAATGATTAAAATCTTACCCTCCACCACAATTGCATCAACCCAAGTGGGATCCTGCACTGCTTCCTAAAAGGAAGATGATTCAGTCACAATACATTTTCTCATGAGAGCCATGTATCTAGTAAATCGATCAAGGACTGTCTCTGTCTGCGTTGTGAAGTAGGGGCTCCTATATTCTATACAGCATATAGTCTCAATCTATCAACTTCCATGGTGAGCTTTCTTCCATTTCTAATCGATGGCTCTACATGAGTGGTTTCCTCCACTCCATGAACCTCATCATGTGGCTGATCCACATCTTGAGACTTGTCTTTGGAAACCAAAAGTTCCTCCTCTACATGCAAGTCTAGATCCCTCTCAAGAGACAACTGCATGTCTTTCCCCTCATCAAATTTTATATCCCATCGCATAAGAGTCATATTACTGTTAGGAAAATACACATGATAATTATGGGGTGTTTTGTGTACCCCAAAAATATCCCAAATTCAGTAGTCGGTTCCAGCTTCTTCTTGGCATCCTTGGTCACATGCACATAAACAAATGAGCCAAAAATATTAAAAAGAGAAACATTAGGTTTCTTACCAGTGAAAGATTCTTCAGGTGTACTCTATGAGGACAATTTTTTTTCACATAAACCATAGCATTGCATGATTTCACCCATAAATTCATTGGTAGGCCCTGATCATGCAACATCGCTCGTGCTACACCCACGATCGTTCTTGATCCAGATTATTTTCGGCACAAAATGAGAGCGAAGATATAATAAAGAAATGCACAGAGATATCGTGTATATCCAATAATATAACATAAATATATCAGAGATGAAAACATAAACACAGAGATACAATAATACACGATTTATATTAATGAAAGAAATGTATAGAGACTGTAAAAATACAGAGTGAAAGACTCGCTAGAATGGTGACAGCTTATCTCTGAGAAGAGATGTGACGACTACTCAAATTCGTAAGAAGATGATTACAATGACGCTCTGAAGGAATTTTTACAATAAACAGGAATTCCGAAAACCCTAGACATCCAAAAACCTAACCCTAGGAGATGAAGCACCAAAAGTCATGTGGGCCCCGTTTGGGTAAGTTAGTACATCAACTTCTCGGGGTTGTAACTTTTGCATACGATCTCTGTTTTAGGCGTATAATAGCTCGTTGGAAAGGTATCATCGAGGAGATTCATTTTGGGGGATAAATAATGCCTTTGGCTATTATCAAGAATCTTGATCTAAAAAAAAAACCTTCATTTAGGCCCTCAAAATGGCCTCGGAAGTTAAAACCTGCTAAAAATAGTAAATTGCCAAAATTGCTAGAAAACCATTTTGAGCCAATTGGAAAAGGTGGGTGACCACCGATATCCACCTGGATCAATCCTCTCTCCTTAGGAATCAATGGTCTCCATTGTATTGAGTGCCCGGGGGAGAGGAAAAAGTGTTTGCTGAATTTGAATCTTGGTGAGTTGCTTGCCTTGCTGGAGACATCGCACTGCTCAGTTTGTGGAAGTATGTCAAGAACCTATTGAGGCTGAGGATATTCAATGAGTAGAGATACATGAGAGGATGATGTGCAGAATGAATCTTTATTCTTTGATGCAACCTTGTCGACCAGCTTCTGTTGGATAGAAGGTGCTTGGGGCAAGGTTGTAGTGGTTGCAGTCTCCTTATGTTCTCCTTTTGAACAGATTGTGAAGAAGATAAATTTTGTAGTATGAGATACTACCTTACGACACTTTTTAGGTGGAACAATAGTCATAACTACCTCTAGTATTCTGTAGAGATGACCCCCCAAAGTAGCAATGACACTACGGGGTCAAGACTCATAAACAACATGGCACTTCCACATATATGGCTAGCCCAAGAGAACATCACAGACATCCAGTGGGGAAACATCACATAATACCTCATCCTTGAAGGGTTGGATGCCGTATGAAAATCAACATTGTTGCCTGACATGGAGATCTCATCCTTGGCGAAGCCACCCGATGTTGTATGGTTGCGGGTGTGGTGTTGTCGAAAATCCCAACTGTTTGACGACCTCTGCTGAGATGAGGTTCTTCTGGCTTTTTCTATCAACAATAAAATGCAACAGGGTGCCCTTCACCCACATCTGTGAATGAAAAAAGTGCTCCCCCTCTTTGGGGTCTATTGATTCTTCTGGTTGAATTGATGCGGTCACGAAAATAGAAGTGGGGTCTGTGTCAATGATCTGTCCTTTACCAGTATTTTCAGAATCGGATTCTGAATCAGGGTTCAACTCCTTGTCTTTGATCTCAGCCACCAATGACTATTTTGAGTGACATTCATCAGTGTTGTGCCAGGGGATTTTGTGGAACTCGCACCATTTTTAGGTGTTCTTCTTTGTCTTCCCATGACCCTTCTTTTCCTGTGTCTTGGACTGGTTTTCGAGAGACTGTTTGTTAGGGATGTCTTTGTCATACTTTGGTTGTTGCAGATTTGCGGACCCGAACTCCCATTTGTTCTGGTGCTTAAATTTCTTCTCAATTTTAACAACATATCAATAAGCAGCACTGAGTGATGAGATGTCCAAAAAATCCATTTCAGTCTAGATGTATCTGTGTAGAGCCCCACGGTATTTCATAACCAAATGTCGCTTGAAGTCTTTGATACCCAGCTTCGTGCACAAGGTATGGAAGGTATTGGTGAACTCCGAAACTTCTTGGCCCCTCTCTTGCAATAGTGTGGTCCATCTCATGTATTGGTCCTCATAGTTGCCAACAGGGTAATACTGTTCCTTTACCGCATCCACAAAAAAATCCCAAGTGGGATCGACCCCATATATTCCATACTCCTATGTGGAACTTTGCTCCCAGTAAGTTTCCCACCAATGTTTGACATGCGGGAGAGATTTAAGGAGTGTGAAGGTGATCTTTTCTTTGTTAGAAAATTTGTGAACAGAGAAATAACCTTCTAGCAGGGTTAACCATTTTTCTAGGGCTTCTGCATCTATCTGTCCCTCAAATACGAGAATATCAAAATTAACTTGTACCTTGAAAGGTGAGGTACCTTAAAAGTGGTTGCTTGATGAATATGTGCCTGATGCTATCATCGGGCGTTTAAGGATGTGAGTAAAATTCTCCATCTTTTCATCCCTCTGTCGCGTGAGAGCTTGCTCAAGCAACAGATTGATAGGATCGTCTGCTCCGTCGTTTTTCTTTTCTTTCGCCATTGAGGGTTTCTTGGGTGTGTGAGAGAGATTGTATTCAAGAGAGACAAGCTCAAGACCCAACTTGATATACTCGGACCTCGTCGGGGACATGCACTAAAAAAAATGATCAAGAGCAACCTACTCTGATACCACTAATTCAGATTATTTTCGACACGAAATGAGAGCGGAGATATAATAAAGAAATGCACAGAGATATCACGTATATCCAATAATATAACATAAATATATCAGATATGTAACCATAAACACAGAGATACAGTAATACACGAATTCTATTAATGAAAGAAATGTATAGAGACTGTAAAAATACAAAGTGAAAGACTCGCTATAATGGTGGCAGCTTATCTATGAGAAGAGATGCAACGACCACTCGAATTTGCAAGAAGATGATTACAATGAGGCTCTGAAGGCCTTTTTACAATAAACAAGAATTCCAAAAACCCTATACATCCAAAAACCTAACCCTGGGAGATGAAGCGCCAAAAGTCACGTGGGCCCCCTTTGGGTAAGATAGTACATCAACTACCCGAGGCCGTAACTTTTGCATACGATCTCCGTTTTAGGCATATAATAGCTCATTGGAAATGTATCGTTGAGGAGATTAATTTTGGGGACTCAATCATGCCTTCAGCTATCATTGAGAACATATATCTCTAAAAACCTTCATTTAGGCCCTCAAAATGGCCCTGGAAGTTAAAACTTGCTAAAAATAGTAAATAGCCCAAATTGCCAGAAAACTGTTTTGAGCCAGTTGGAAAAGATGGGTGGCCACCGATATCCACCTGGATCAGTTATGTTCTTCCTCTCTGTGACCCCATTTTTCTGTGGGTTATGAGGCGCTATGAGTTCTCTTCAAATTCCTTCTTTGCTACAGAATTCTTTGAATTCGTTAGAGATGTATTCTCGACCATTATCACTCCTCAGAGCATTCACTTGCTTCCCCGACTCTTTCTCCACCAATGCTTTAAACTCATAGAACTATGAGAATGTTTGATCCTTCTTCTACATGAAGAAGATCCAACATTTACAAGAAAAGTCGTCAACAAAAATAACATAATACCTATGTTTTGTTGTTGAAGCAACCGAGAATGGTCCACACACGTCTATGTGAACTCTCTCTAGGATTACTAATGCATGGTTCTCCTTTTCATGAAAGGTGGAATTTACATACTTCCCCATGGTTCTACCCTTGCACTGATCTAATTGAGCAAGTGATCCCATTGGAAGTCTAGTAGATATTTGATGCATGATCTTCAAGGCTCCATGATGAAGATGGCCCAATCGCCTATGCCATAATTCACCCTCATCCCAGATCACCACTTTTTCTTCCTTTCCTATCATGGCAACACAACCATCTACCTCCATCATGTAGAGATTCTTAACTTGAATCCCTATCCTCTTGACTTGACCTGTTGTTTTATGTCGTAGAAAATCTTTTCCACCGCTGAAAACAACATCATAGCCTCTGTCCTCCAACATTGCAAAAGAGACTAAGTTTTTCTTCAGACCTGGAACATGCATAACATTTTTCAATTTAAATGGTTAACCTAAATCCCTTCGAAAGGTAATCTTACCAATTCCAGTCGCACTGTATCATCCATCTTTTCCCATATCTATATGCATTTTGAGATCTCTCTCCTCCATGTCACTGAACAAATCCTTATCTACTGTCATGTGGAAGGAAGCGCCACTATCCAAATACCACACTGATCCTAATGCACTTGATTCCAGGCATGTGATCAAAGATAAGAGAAGTTCAAATTGTGAGGAAAGGGCCTCACCAGCTACAGCTCCAACAACCTTATTTTTCTTCTTCTTCTGCGGACAATTAGTATAGAGATGCCCATGTTCGTGACAGTGAAAACACTTCACTTTGGACAAATCCAACTTCTTGACTTTAGACTTGGATTTTGAATGGAATGTGTTCCCCTTCCCTATCCTTGCCTTGGAAGCTAAAGAAAAAACTTCTTCATCATCATGCTTTGATGAAGATCCATCTCTGATGTTCCGCCTAAACTCCTCCTGCACTAGATCCAACCATAGTCGTTCCCAATCTGGAAATTTTTCCCTTCCATTGACAGATTCTTGATAATTGTGCCAAATCTTGGGAAGTCCTAGGAGAGCCAAGCTCACCAAATCATCATCAGAGAATGTTATTCCCACACTCTCCATCTCATCCCGACATTGGACAAACTTCGTGAGATATTTTGGAATGGAGTCACCCTTCTCCAACTTGATCTTCATGAGTTTATCTTTGAGCGCCAATTTCCTATGGTCTCTATTGTTTTGGAATATATTCGTCAAAGTATTCCACATTGCATATTTGTGAATTTCCCATGGAGGCTTGAGAAAATGTGGTCTCGTACTCCCTCCAATAGAATCCTCCTCGCCTTTTCCACTTTCTTTTGCCATGCATCAATATTTGCAGCGTCTGCAACATCTGGCTTAGGAACATCTTTGTCAATGAATTCCTTCAAGCCATTGTCTTCGAGTACTTCCTCCATCGTGTACATCCAATAAATGCAGTTCGATCTACCCTCGAGTGCATACTCTAACCTCAAGCCATTGAAATCCATTATGATATTGAATCAGCTATAGAACCAAGAAAGTCTTTCTACAAATTTGAATTATATCCAATCACAAACTGAACTTTTACAATCTTCTGCGCCCTGATGCCTTGTAGAAATTTTAATAAAAATTATGTATTACCTGGATTCTCCTAATCTAAAAATTATATGCCACTGTTAAATACATAATCACTTCTACCAATATTCTTGTGAAATTTAAAACATGATCTCCAATTGCAGTATCAAGAAGAAAGATCAATTGCACATAACACAGTTGTTTAACCAGGAAAGCATAAATCTTAAAACCCCACTATCATATATTATGTATATCATGGATCATGAAACAATATCATACAAAACTCTAATCCAACATCTCTCAGTACAATATACAATCGTCTCAAACTGTCATACAAAAATTGACAAATTCATGTGCCAATTTTCTGCTTCCAGATAGCCTACCTCCTCTACGCAATCCCTGCTAATGGAAAACATGCAAATGAATTTAAATGCCTCTTGCCTAGGCTACACATTTCTCATGGGCACATCCACTATGTGTGTGATTGCATGAGTTCACTTCACTCAAATCACAACTGATAGAAAAATTGTCCCTTTCACCTGTTATCTCAACTGGGTCTCCACTGGATCTAACATGCATGTAGTTAACAATTTTAAATCTTCAGTTGCATGTGAGATCACTAATTGTGAATTAATTAATAATTAATTCACTAAAATCTCACTAGTGTAAGTTCAGTTACAACTAATACAACTGAGATTAACTCACTTAACTGAGTTAAACTACTTCACAACTCACATAACTACACATATAACTCTGTTACAACTTCAAGTCACTTAGTTACAACTAATTCAATTTCCATGTCCCACCAGTCAACCTTTGAACTTGAATTTCCTATGGATAACTAATTTTTCATTTCAGTTAACTATTTCAAGTAATTATGAGATAATAGATTAACATTTATTATCCAACTATTATTAAGGGATACTAATAGTCGACATACATATATAAATAGAACATCATCTATAAATAAAACATCATCTATGAATAGAATTCCACCTAACAATAGCCTAAGGCTCCATCCTACTGTAGGTGCATAATTTTCACTAGGATATTCTTATTGAATCTCAACACCTCCTCCATTTGGTTACTCTTCCAAACATATGGAGAGTTTGTAATGCCTACCGCATCACAAAAATATGTCAATATTATGCTGCATGAGTCTGATTATCTTTCGTTTTTTTGTCTAAGGGAAGTTTTATCCAACATGAGTCATATATTTTGCAGTTTATCTCTTGACCTTCATGAGTCAACCATATCGAGAGTCCAGTTAAGTCCAGATTCAAAATCAATGAAGTTCTATGCTTGATCATTGATATCCTCCAGTCTTTTCTCGACAGCTTATCGAAGACCTCAGAGTAGTGAGTCTTACACTCACATTGTATTCCTACATGATATTTGGAGATCTTGAAGTTGTTTCTCGAGCTATGAAGTTTTCATCTCCAACCGCATGCATCACTAGCTTCTTGAATATGCATATTGTACTTGTAAGTCTTCGACTAATTTTGAGATGTAGATCTATTTTGTATTGCTCACAACTACACTATAGAAATTTATATGACATGGATATGCAGTGTTCTTGATTAGCAACCATTATTAGTTCATCTAGAGCATGGGTATGTCTGCCTCGAAGAGATTATTATCATTTTATAGATGGTAGCCTCCTAAAATCTCGTCCCGGGCTCACTCAACTCCGTGCTAGGGAAGATATTGCAATGTATTAGGGACATCAGTTTCTCTTCTAACCTCACACATTAGGGGGCATTTGTTATATCACTAAAATTCCATACATATGCATACATGGTATTGTCCCTTCTAATTTCACAATTTTCCAAATTACTTGATCCAAAAAGGATCCAGAGAAGACTAAGGATAACTCATAGTTCACAAAAGCAACTCAGAAATCTCA
>JZKD02S1696772.1:91970-103588 GCA_000966675.3 Picea glauca
ATCATTTTATGTGATGATTGTATGAAGAAATGTGTCATTTGAAGGATGAACGTTCAAAGGATAAAATCATATCTCAAGAACATGGGAATAACAATAGACCATGAGGTTAAGATGTGACTCATGGATTGATTTAAAAAAGGAAAGTTATTTCTCTAACCCAACTACTTTGACAGAGGTTGTGTCCACACACTATAGTTATATGCAAACCAACCAACGCCCTCATTTGTAGATTAATCTATAGATAGCCATTCTAAGATAGAAGGGCGCTGAAAATGTTACATGATTTAGATAGTTCCAATCCCAAATGGGCTATCATTCCTTCAACCATTTTTGAGGATATTTGATGATTAATTTTGCTAGAGCCTCAACCAACCTAGTAGAATTTTGCAAAGTGGAAAGATGCCCTCAAGAAGAAAGTTAGGAAAGGTGTACCAATAATTTCATAAAATACTTAAGAAGCCTGAGATGTAGACAAGATTTGTACTCGGATTCAAATCTAGGCATGAGAAATCATAGTTGTCATTATAGGTTTTGATTTGGTCTTTAATGACTTATTAAATCCTTTCAATGACATTAAATCTGTGTTTTTAATGGTGTTGTTTAGCGGTTCTATGAAATGATTTTTGAGTTGGAATCTGGTTATATAAATTTATATGAATCACTATTTTTTGTTATTCAAAATCCATTGTTAAATGCATAAATGAATTCAGCATATTGAAAAACTCCTGAAACACTCTGAATATACAGATATAATCACTTAAATCAAAGAATCTAACAATTTCTCACCAAATTTCCAATAAATATCCAAAAAAATCTTCATTTAATAAAATGTTTTAATAAAATGTTTAACAGTATGGTTGGAATCTATCGTTACATAAGTATTCAAATGTATATTCTCTTCTTGAGTATATAATTTTAAGTATTTTAACTTAAAAAACAATTAGAACTGTTGCACCGTTCTAGGTATAGCTTGTGTAAATCTTTCTTTGATTTAAAGGTAAATGGCATATAAGTCAACAATTTTATTGGAATTCATCTGAGAGGGCCTTTTCCTTTTATTCAAGGAGCAGAGCCACAAAAACTGGTAGTTGCAAGGGCACTAACTCGACTGGAACACTCTCGATATCTGTGTAAAAGTCCTGATTTTCATTTCTACGTGGGACATGGGGAAACGAGAAATGGAAACAAGTCAACGAATTATTTTCAGTTTTCACACAGAGACTTGGTTCACTGGCACCTTTCTTCAACTCTCCGCTCTGAACTTCAAAAAACTATAAAAGAACAGAAGCCAAAGTCCACCAGAGAACTTATTTATAACATAGACTAGATAGCTGGCATAACAAACAGTTAATTTATAGGGGAGTTTCATGCAGCGACGATCATATTCTCGATTTCTAAAACGATCCTAAACACATAATTCCTCACTCATTAATATCTGCATGTCCTTATATGTTCCACTGACTCTACAATATATCCAACTACCGACCAGTATCCATATATTTAATTCGTCGCCTAAACTAATAATGGCATTTCATAATCATTCTGATATTATTTTCTGAGAACAAGACAATTCGCGTACGAGATAATCAATTATAAGAATGCTTTCGTATGCCCTTTATCCCATGCCCATTCGTACCATCATGAATCGCCATTTTTACCTCTGGGATCTGCACTCTGTTCATATTCTGATTATGGATGGAAACTTGGATGATTTGTTTATTATTCCAGCAGGACCATACAATCTAAAATCTTAATTCTGCTGCTGGGCAGAGGACTCTCACATGATTTAAATTCCGTGCAGAGAACATGTGATCACTGAAACTCTGATATATCAATTATGAAGTTATATCCGGGCATTGTCAGAGCTCGCATCCATAGGCAGTGCGCGTTCCTCACGCACAGACCGACACGCCCACATATATTTAAAAGAAACCGAAGTCTCAATCTTCATGGGATTTCTCTGTCTGCTATTGGAGGACATGGGGTGTACGCTCAGGACTGTCTGCTCTGCAAATACTTTCTCGTTGCATTTATCAACACAGTCTGTTTGGCTGTTGACTTAGAGGCCGAGGTGGGCGATGCTCTTCACGAGGCAGAAGTGAGTTGCGTAAGGAAAAGGTCAATCGGAATCTTGGAGTTCATCTCACGATCGAGGCATTATGTGAATCGGACTATCACAATCTGTCAATTTTGCAGACTCGAAAACGGTGAAATGCTGTAGAATGTTGGACGGATCTGGAAGGACAGCTATGCCATGCTTCAAATTCAATAACCTAATTAATTCCACTGGGAGGGACTTTAATTCTGTCATGTGATTAGTTGGTCGAAATCTTTAAGGCGCAAAGTTGCTTCTTTCACCAAATTACCAAACTTCGTTTTTAAAAGTACTTATTTCATTACCAAACTTCGTTTTTAAAAAATACTTATTTCTTTATTATTATTATGTATGGGTTTCAGTGTATTTTTTATTTTAGTTAAGAGCTTAAATTGTAATCTAAATTAAAATCCTATGTTATTAAAAATATATATAATTAAGGGATATATTTGTTTTCTTACAAATATTATTTAATTTCTAAATTATTTTTTGATTTTGGATTAATAGTTAAAACTAATTATGATGGCTAAGAGTTCTTTATTTCTTCAAAGTAAGAAAATAGATTAATATCCCAAAATAAATAGGTTAAGGCTCAAAATCTAGAGGCATCTAGTAGGAGTGAAATTATACCTCCTTACAAACCCCATGAGTGTGTTATTTCAAGTGGGGTGGTTTTTCTTGAATAAACGTGATCTGGATTTTATGAGCAGAACGAAATGAATACAGATTATTAAAAGATGCTTAACACAAAATAATAAAGATACAATAAAACCAATTTTCTATTCAATAAGGAAATAAGCTAAAATTGTAAAATACAATGGAAAACAAGCTTGTTGGAATGGTGACGACCTGTGTCTCTGAGAAGAGATGTGACGACTATGCTCATTCACAAGAAGATGACTACAATGAGGCTCTCAAGGCCTTTTTACAATAAAGATGAATGTCAAAACCCTAGACATCCAAAAAGCTAATCCTAGGAAATGAAGCGCCAAAAGTCATGTGGGCCCTATTGGGGTAAGTTAGTACATCGACTTCTCTAGGTCGTAACTTTTGCATACGATCTTTATTTTAGGCGCACGATAGTCCATTGGAAATGTCTAACCGAGAAGAACAATTTTCAACTGGCCGAGGTCAATGCCTTTGGAAGTCACTTGGGCCCCAAATCCCCAAAAAACGTCGTTTAGGGCCTCAAAACGACCCCGAAAGTTTGGAACCCAAAAAACTATCGAAAAAATGCCAAGGTGGAAAACTGTTTTTCGAGCCATTGGAATAGGTGAGTGGTTACTGATATCCACCTGAATCAATCCTCCCTCCTTAGGGAGCAATGGTCTCCATTGCGTTGAGTTCCCCCATCAAATGAGAAAATTTTTGTTGAATTTGGCCCTGGGTGAGCCACTTGCCTTGGTGCAGGAGCTGCCTGGATTTGCCAACTCGATAAAGTTGGATCCTTTGTTGGCGAGTTCCCTTGACCTACTTTTCCACAATCTAATCATTGGATGTCTGTTGTATGCAGTTGAGGTTGAGCTATGTTGGTGTCAGTTGTTCTGCTACCTTTGAGGTGTCCAATAATGGTGGGAAATAAGGTCGAAGGAGATCCACGTTGAACACTGGGTGCAGGCCAAGGAAAGTAGGAATGTTGAACTCAAAATCATTATCACCCATAGCCTTGCTGATAGTGTACGACCTATAATAGAGTGGGCGAAGCTTCCGATGGAGTCTTATAAGGCGTTCTTTCTACAAGTGCAAAAAAACTTTGTCGCCCACCTGAAACTTATGTGGCACTGGGTGTTGATCATGGCGTTGCTTGTACTTGTCATTGGACTTCTGTAGGATGTCCTGAACCTGTTGGCGGATGTGTTGGATCCGCTCAATGAATCGGGTGGCTTTGTTACCTTCAGTTGGAGCAAAAGATGAGTTGGTCGAGGTGACTGCAAGGGGTAGTGCAACATCTATGGGACTCAATGGTTAGAATCCCAACCCCACCTGAAAGGGGTTGTGGTCAGTTGAGCTATGCAGGGCTCGGTTGTAGCTATGCTGGACATAAGGAAGACTCTCATCCCATGTGCGAGGGTGCTTGGAATTATACATGCGCAGGATATGCACGATCATTCGATTTATGACCTTGGTTTGGCCATCTATCTGGGGGTGGAAAGTCATAGATTTGCTGAGCTTCGTGTCTAGCAGTGACTAGAGGCTCGATCAGAATGTGATAAGAAATCAACTGTCCCAATCTGAGACAATGGTTTGTGGGATTCCAAAATGTACCCAGACTCGTTCAAAGAAGAGCTTAATAGTGGCCTCTGATGTGATGTTCTTCTTGCAGGCTACCAAAATCACCATCTTAGAAAAGCGATCAACAACCACAAAAACATAGTCATTTCCCCGCTTGGTGGATGGGAGGCCCGACATGTAGTCCATTAAGATGGATTCCCATGGCCTATCAAGAGTAGGCATAGGAGTGTACAGTCCCTGTTTCTTAGTGGTTGGTTTGGTAATAACACAGGCAGTGCAGAACCTAATATACTTGTTGATCTCCTGTCAAAGTTTCGGCAAGTAGAAATGTTGCTGCAACATTGTCGCTGTCTTTTCGACGTCGAAGTGTCCTGCCACCAGAATATAGTGGGTTTCGCAGATCAACTTTGCTCACTTGATGGAACACAGAGATGGCCCAGACGACACAACAACCCATCCTGAAGATGGAAATTATTGACAACTGCGTTTGCCCCCAACATTTGGTCGGTGGTGGCAAAGTCTAGGTCTGTCTCATAGAGTTGGGGCCATCTAGAGGTCTCATGGTCGCAAGAGTCTAGCACTGTGGTGAGTGTTGCGACTGGTGGTATTATGTGGAAATCAACGACGCAGTTGGTGCTTCCTGTTTTATACTTGATGTTGAGGTGGAATTTCTACAAGTATGTGCACCACTTTTGATGGAGGTCATTCTGCAATTTCCGTTGTGTCTGCATGAACTGCAATGGCTTATGATCAGTGTGGATCACTTTCTCCTTCCCAAGAATGTAATGTCTCCATTGGCGGCAGGATTGCACAATGGAGTACATTTCTTTGTTGTAAGTAGGGTACTTACGAACAACATCTGATAGTGTCTCACTATGATAGGCCATAGGGTGGTCATGTTGAGTGAGAACCGTGCTCACAACATAGTCTGAGGCATCTGTCTCGATCTCAAAGGGTTCTTGCAGGTCTGATAGTGAAAGTACTGGGGATGAGCATAAGTGTTGCTTCAAATCATTGAACGCTTGTTGTTTGGACCAGACCCACACAAATTTCGTCTTACCACCACCCCTAGTTATTTGGCTAAGGGCCCATGCAATATGGGATAATCCCAACACGAACCTGCGGTAGAAATTGGCAAGGCCCAAGAAGCGTTGAAGCTCAGTGAGTGTGGTTGGGGCTGGCCAGTCACAGATGACTTGGATCTTGGCTGGATCCACATGTACGCCATGTTGATAAAAAATGTAGCCCACATAATGGACCCTGTCCATGTCGAAGGAGCATTTTCCCAAGTTGGTGTATAGCTTATGTTTCCATAGGGTGTGCATAACCTGTTGAATATGCTGCAAGTGTTCTGCCCAAGTCTTGTTGTAAATGAGAATGTCATCTAGATACACCACTACAAAAGTATTGGTGAATGGTCGTAGGATATCGTCCATCATCCTCATGAAAGTGGCTGGAGCATTTGTCAAACCAAAGGGCATGACCAACCATTCAAAAAAACCTTCATTTGACTTGAAGGCGGTCTTCCATACATTTGTTTGTTCTATCAGGACCTAGTGGTAGCCAAACTTCAAATCAATCTTACTGAATTATTTGGCCCCCATGAGTTGATCAAGGAGGTCGTTGATTCGGGGAATCGGGTACCGATTTTTTACTGTGATTTTATTCAGAGCCTGGTAATCAATGCAGAGTCGCCAGGTTCCATATTTCTTCTATACCATCATGATTGGGCTCCCACAAGGTGAAGAGTTGGGACAAATGTTCCCCTTGTGGATCAGTACGTGGATGTGTCGCTTGATCTCCTCATTCTCTAATAGAGAGCAGCGGTAGACTAGCCCATTAGGCAGTGGTGCATCGAGGGTTAGATCAATGGGGTGATTGACCTGACAGTGCAGAGGCACCCCAATAGGTGAGGAGAAGATATCTGAGTTTTCTTCCACAACCTTATCTACTTGATTCTGTTGTGTGGAGAGGTTGGCCACAGAGACCCTGGATGTGGTTGCGATCTTTCTCTCATTTTGAGAGCGAATCACAAAGAAGACAAACTTCCTCGTCTGAGATATGAACTTCCTGCATTGCTTGACAAAGATCAAGGAAATGACACTAGGAGGGATTGCCTTGGGTATCCTGTACAATTTCATGTTCAAAGTAATAATAACACTACGAGGCCTAGACTCATATACAACATGATGTTTCCATAAATAAGGTTGACCCAAAAGAACATTACAAAATTCGAGAGGAGAAACATCACACAATACCTCGTCTTTGAAGGGCTTGATGACGTACGACAATCAACACTGTTGGCTGACATGGAGACCACTTCCTTGGTGGAGCCATCCAATGTGTAGGGTTGTGGGTGCGACGTTTTCGGCAGGGCCAGTTGCTTGATGACCTCTACTAAGATGAGGTTCTTCTGGATACCACTATCAACGATGAAGTGCAGTGGGGTGCCTTTTAGCCACATCTGTGAATGGAATAGGCGATTGCCTTCTTCTGGCTTGTCTGGTTCACCAGGATGGAACTTGGTGGTAGCAATGGTGGCACTAGGTTCCGCGTCAATGATCTGTCTTCCCCTTTCTAGTTCTGACTCAAAGTCAGAGCCCGCATCTAATTCAGAGGCTTACACTTCGACCACCAGCGAAAATCAACAGTGTTATGCCAAGGGATCTTATGGAAGTCACACCACTTCCCAGTATCTTACTTTATATTTCTGGTGTCCTTCTTTGTTTGCGACTTGGACTGGTTTTCCTGATATTGTCTATCTTTTCTCTATCCTTTGTTCTATGGGTTGGGGCCGCCCTTTCCTAGATTTTGTTGTGAGGGGTTCCTAGGCCCAAATTGTCATGTCTTTTGTTTGAGCTTCTGCTCGATTTTGATGACATATCAATAGGCCGCGCCCAAGGACGAGATGTCGAGAAAATTCATTTCGGTCTGGATGTATCTATGCAAAGAACTGTGATACTTGAGCACCATATGTCTCTCTGAATCTTTGATACCTAGCTTGGTGCACAAGGTATGGAAGATATTTGTGAACTCTGGCACTGCTTGGTCTCTTTCTTTCTGCAGTGTGTTCCATTTGGTATACAAGTTGTCATAACTTCCGACAGGGTAGTATTGTTCCTTAATAACATCCCTAAAAAATTCTAAGGTGGTCGCGACAGTAAATAATCAGGGTTCCTTTCTTTCCTTTTTTTCACAGAAAGTTTCCCACCAATCTTTGACATGGGGAACGGCTTTGAAGAGCACAAAAGTAATCTTTTCTCTATTCGAAAAGTTATGGGAAGAAAAAAACCCTTCTAGTATATTCAACCACTTGTCTACAACATCTCCATCTATCCGACCTTCAAATATAGGAATATCGAAGTTGATTTATACCTTGAAGAGGGCAACACCTCTGCTCGAGGAAGATGCGTCACCTGTTAGTAGCCGCGAATGATTTACACGAAAGTATCCATCATCTCATTCCTCTTTTGTGTGAGGGTTTTCTCAAGCAACATTTTGAAAAGATCTCATGTCTCGTCATCTTTATTTTCTCATGCCATGAGAGGTTGCTTAGGCGTGTGAGAGATTTTGTCCTCAAGAGAAACAAGCTCAAGACCCAATTCTTTGTACTCTGACCTTGTTGGGGACATGCATTAAGCTGACAAGGAGCAGACCGCTCTGATACCACTGATCCATATTTTACGAGCAGAACAAAATGAATACAGATTATTAAAATATGCTTAACACAAAATAACAAAGATACAGTAAAACTAATTTTCTATTCAATAAGGAAATAATCTGAAACTATAAAATGCAGCGGAAAACAAGCTTGTTGGAATGGTGGCAGCTTATCTCTGAGAAGAGATGTGACGACTGCACTCATTCAGAAGAAGATGACTACAATGATGCTATGAATGCTTTTTTACAATAAAGATGAATGCCAAAACCCTAGACATCCAAAAACCTAACCCTAGGAGATGAAGTGCCAAAAGTCATGTGGGCCCCATTGGGGTAAGTTAGTGCATCAACTTCCCAGGGTTGTAATTTTGTAATACCATCCATCCCCATTATCCATAGGTTATCAGTATCATTATACTAACAAGATTATGTCATCAACATACCTGCTGCATAGCACTCTATTATTTGAGAGTTTAATGGCGTTTGCACTCAATGTTATCATCCATAGGACCACCGCAACCACTGAAAGAAAAGAGAGGTTGGGTTGTTAATGGTTATTTGACTTTAAATGGTTTGCAAATTAATTACCAATGTCACTTGTTATTTATTCAATTTACATTTATGATCAGTGGTCAGTTTGACACTAACAAATTTATTTTAATAGCCAATCAAATCTCCTCAAAATGTTTTCGAGTAACTAATTTTTTTTTTTTTAAATTGTGTTTGTAATGTTTAACCTTTGTAAACTTTACAAATTTTTAGTCAACTGCTTATTAACATGCAGTCAACCGAGGCTATAGTTATAATAAGAGTCTAATCTTGTTTCTCATAACCATCCATTCCTTTCGAAGTTGACAAATTACGTGTAAAAAATCTTCATTTTAGTAAGAAAAACTATCTTATACTAAACTATAGTATACCAAAGTGCACTGTGAAGATCTTTTGGATCAGCGTCGTCCTTCAAAGAAATAAAAAAAAAATGAAAAAATTTGACAATTTATGAGTTTACACCTGTCACCTCATTGCGATGGTAGAAGAAAGGAATAGGGCAGACGGTGCGCAACAGTTAGGGAACACAGTGCCCTGACTATAAATCGTTGATAACATGCGGTGGGCTAGCAGTAAACCCTAGATAACAATAACAAGCAGCGTTGGAATTTCAAATCCAAGTCATCCATTAAATTGGACGTTTAACATCAATTTACCAAACGTATTGAGAATTTCAACGAAGTTTGCCTACGAGCATGGAAGAATTTTGATTGTATTTGAGAGTAAAATGGCCCCGTCCTAGTAGATTGTCAAAATTCTCCTTTGAAACAATGTAGATACTTTATCCACAATGTTAGATAGAAAATGTAGAAAAATGGTTCAACAATTTAATCTAAATTTTAATGAAAGAATCAAAATATTAACATTTATTAAATACTAGTAACAACCACATTTAACTAAAAAATAGTTGAATTAGGTTACTTAGAATCATTTAATAATTTAATTTAATATAGAAATTAAAAAATTAATATACTAATTAATTATTACATCAATATAACGTATAATAATAATTATTAATACATTGTACATTAATATGTATTGTAATATATTTCTCGGATGGGGTGTTTTTGGTTTCAACACTTGGACAACTAGAGGGGAGGCCACCTGGTCAGACCTCCTGCCACCTGGAGTTGGCTTAGACATACCCTCCCTCTACCATCACCTCATGAGATTAAACCCCCTGCGGCCATTCCTCGAATCTCACTCGACGCCAGCCTCTTGCACGCACTTGATGATTTTCTTCATGGGAATTTTAATAGGGATGGGATGGATGAATTCCCAGTCCCATCACCAGTTCATAAATGGAGGTTTTAGGCCAAAGGCTTGGCGTGCCAAAGCTCATTTGAGCCCTCGACCTCTGAAGACTCGGCCCTTCACGATTTTAACGCTGACCTTTCACTCGGGTTCGAGCTCCTATTGTCCTCCTTGCCTTCGGCTTCCAACTTTTCTCCACGTTTTTTGCAACGCCTCTGTGTCTGACTAGTTTGGAGTATACCCTCACACTCTCTCTGCGAGTTCTTTTTCTAGTTGTCTGAGGCCATTTCTATGCCTCGTCTCAGGGGAAAATTGAAGAGGGGAGCGGCCTAGTATGCGGCTAGAGGAAGGGTTGCATGTGATAGTGGCTCTTCCCAGGAAACCGAAGTTGCCCCCAACCTGAGGCCCATTGTAGCTCCCACTCCTGCTCAGCTGACTCGAGAGAGTACCCCGAACCTCTCCCCGCTGTCAAATCTCTTTCATGTTGAATCGAATGGTTCAATAGTCTTGGAAATTCCCTTGGTTTCGCTCCACCTCCTCCCTCTCCTCCTCACCACCCTCCACCTCCTCCTTCTCCCCCTCTCCATCCTCCTCCTCCGCCTCCCATCACCTCCACCGTAACTTTTCCTTCAGCTCCCCACCTCCTCCTCCGACTCTCCACTTTCCCCTTCACTCCTCTCAGCGTGCTCTCGATGCGCAGAAAGAGAAGCTCTCGAGGAGTCCCTGGATGACCTCAAGTGTGGATTAGGGGACATCAAGACTGCCATTAACGAGATGCAGAATAGGTAAATGGAGTGTTGGTGCCACGTGGACTTATTGATGACTTTCCTGCAGGACCTCAAACAAGCTATCTTGGACAGAGATAAGATCTGCAAAGACAATTTGCAGGTGCACCAAGCTTTCATGGGGCAAAGGCTTGATCCCTACACTAGCTGATTATGCTTTTGGTTCAGTTTCCCTGGTTCTATGATTTTAGTTATGTTTCTTTGGCCATGTGAGGCCACCCAATTTTTGGGAAGTTTGGTCTTAGCATTTTTGGTCTTAGTCTAGCTTTCAGAAAAACTATGCTCTGCGTGGCACTGGAGATCATCTTGTTTTACCACTCTGCAAGTTTTACATGTATATTTTTTCCATGTGGCAGCATTGGTTTCCCAACAGGGCAATGCTACCATGTCCAAACATGATAGATAGACAGTTGTAATCTTCATCTTTTTGCAGGATTTAATATAATTTTCTAACTTACAAAAATATACATATATTGTAATTTATTAATTGATTAATAAAATAATACATCACTAGATTAAATTGTAACAAAGTTAATACATTACTAAACTAATAATAAAACAATAATGTAAACTATTATTTAATTAATAAAGGTAATTCATTAATGAATTATTAATACATTAGTTTATTAGTGGTACATTAATAAATTACTAAAGAAATAATAAAGTAATGCATTAATGTCTCCAAGGTGTAGGATAGTCAGTGAGAGAGTGTGCTATTAAGGCACTCCGTGATGTTAAAGTCACTGGTTTGAAACCCGCGGGGCCAAAATTCTAGTCATGTTAAGGCTTGGTGTGGCTTAGGCCAAGTGTGATCCCCGGGTGATTTTGATGGCTTAAATGCCCGTAAATCGTGGTTTCTCAGCCACACGCTAGTCTCCCATGAACAAACTAGCAAACAAAAAAATAAATAAAGTAATGCATTAATAATTTATCGTATTAATTAATTTATATATTAATAAATTATTAAATACAATATCACTAAGTAGTTAGTACAATAAAAATAATAATAGTTAATACAATAGTAATAGTTAATATTAATATTA
>JZKD02S1696772.1:118403-132359 GCA_000966675.3 Picea glauca
TCCCTGAGGCAACTGTTGATCCCCCTCAAGAATTGATTAAGGAGTTGGAAAATATCTCCTAGGTAGTTATTGTGTCTCCTTAAAAACCGGTTAGTGAGTTAGAAGAAACTCCTAAGATGACAAGTGGAAACAAAGGGAAACTCAAAATGGGGAAGGATTGAAAGAAACAAATTTTTGATCCTACACCTCAATCTTCCAGAATGGATATAAGGATTGATCAGCAAGGGCAGAATCCAGGACCCATACTTCAGTCCTTCAAGATAAAAATCAAATCAACCTATGAGAAACAAGTGTCCAGGCCTATAACTTCCATTAAGATGAAAAAGAGGAAGTTTTTTTAGGAGACTTCCACCCCTATCAAAAAATCTGAGGAAGTCTCACTTCCTATATGAACGACCACCATAAGCATGGCCAAGCAGACAATAGTTCCACATATGCCTTCTCTTCAAAGAGAGCCCATTGATATCCCAAATTTTGCAGAAAAAGAAAGTGGCTATGGAGCTATGATTAGTGAGACAGAGATATTGGTGACAAAAACCTTGCGGGGTCTGAGAGAGGAAAAGGAAGCCCAAGGGGAGGTAATTAAGGAGACAACCACATCTAGTCTAGACAAATCTCCGAGAAAACAAAAATTGATAGTGCAGATTGGGAAGCTAAAACAAGAAGTTGCAGAGTACCAGGTACTGGATAGGAACATTAAGGCAGAGAATGCACAATTAAAAGAACATAATGTAGAGGTCTCTACTAAACTCAACAAAGTCTTACAATTGATCCAATACACCATAGTAATTAAGAAGGAACTGAAGAGCGAAGCTTCTAGTTTTAACGTCCTACAGCCAAAGAAATGATGGGGAATGATTCAATTTTGCAAAACGTTTTGAGCATTAGTTTTGATGTTGTTGCATGAGGACATGCAATGACATTAGCATGGGGGAAATGTTGAGTCTCCATTTTGACACTTCTAATGCCCTATATTACCCTCTATCTGAGCCTATTTTACCTGTGCTATGAGTACATACTTGACTATTTCCTCCATAAATACACGTGATGACCTTGTTCATGTGCATGGCGAGGTAACTTATGATTAAGGCATGATTTTTTTAGTTTTCTTGAGTTAATTCAATTAAATGTTTGATTTTGTATGATCCTAATCATTTGACTCTTGAGAAACATTCATCTGGTACTAATATTGCACCTGATCAGGTACTGTCTTGCGCTATTCCGGTAACAACACATGTCTTGTGCTATTCCAGCACCAACACCTATCTTGTGTTATTCCAGTTTCAAGTCTTATGCCCATTCCAGTAATGCATGTGCGCCTAATCCGGTACTTAGGGTTGTGACTATGTGTATTTGGTACCAAACCCTTGTTTCCAGAATTCACCTGTTGAACGAGTACACTGATGGAGATTCCAAGAAGTCAGTTGGATCGAAGTATCTAAAGTAGTTTTTGAGATCATGATCGACTTCATCACTCATGAACTTCATTTCATGACGATGAAGTCCATCCCTAGAGATTTGATGTGAAACACCAATTGTAATATTTTAAAAACTATTTGACACTTATCCTTAGATCTTGATAGTATCGGCTCGCCTTTTTTATAAGGGATGTTGTATAGGCGATAGAATGAGGGGAGATGTAATGAAGCAAGTAACAAGAACCAAATGATACATAGTGTCTTAATGTATGAGATGATGAACTGCTGATTCAATTTACAAGGTGAAGAAATACAAATGATCTGTTATGCAATTCCTGAGTATGATTAGAACATTTTAGTCTGTTATGTTTTTAGAGGTACGTTTTTGGTTTGGCAAGAACCACCACCCCAACCAAGGTAAACCTCCCTGTACATGTTTTATGTGATTGTGTGAGAATTTAACAATTGTGTGTTGTCAATGATTTCAAATACATTTCAAAGTTCAACATAGAATCATTTGCTTCTGAATCAGTGTGAGTAATTAGATATTGGAAATAATAGATAGTTTCTTTTTCTACTTTTGTAGGTTGACATTTAGTTGATAAGAATCGGATGTTTGGGATTTCTAAAAAAACAAATATTATTATTCCGAGTTTGTAAGTGTGGTTTTCTTAGTAGTGTAGGAACCATAGGAATTTATCTCTTATCTTCATGTTCTATAATGATGTCTCTCAGTCATGTTGGTTTATTCCTGTACTAAAGAAAGTTTGATTGAATAGAATAGAGTTGTGATTGATTTCTGTTTAAGAGTGACTAAAGTTGACTGTTGATTACTATTTTCAATTGCTACAGGAAAAAGGATCTTAAGTTCGTCTCTCTAATTCATAATCCTGGAATGAACAGACTTGTCACCTAAGAAAGAACCTTTTGATTGAATGTTTGTTTGAGAAGTTTTGTTATTAGTTTTCTCTTCTATGTTTAAAGTTGTGTGAAGAATTCATAAATCTTAGAAACAAAATATTATGTTATTAATTATTTCCTTCTTAAGCTATATACAACAGAAATGAGTAGGTTATCTGTTCTTGACACATATAGTGTAACAACGCTTTTGATTACGAATCTCAGATTGACATATAAATGAGTGTAATATATTGAACATATTTATACACCATCAAAGCTCAATAATGAAGAGACATAAACATCAAATTTGAACACAAGAACTTGATAACATAGTTTTTCCTTGGTGGACTATGTCTCTGGGTCCTTCTCTCAAATGGGTAGGCATTTTTATTAACTCAACAAAAGAATTAGGAAAAATACATAAGTATACCTCATTATGGAGTTAAGCTACAAAATATTTCCTCAGAGAAGAAAAAAATAGCACCACTCAATTCGTGGCATCAAATTACCCAAAAATCACTGTCTCCGTGCCTCTATCCGAGTCTGGCACTTCCAGGCCCCACAGGAATTTCACCTCGGTTTCTATTCCTGCACCCACAATTAATTCATGGGAAAATTTATCGAAAATCATGCCCTGTCCATATGGCCACGCCTTGGTTGAACACTTGAACTCTGCAGACTTGGCTTCTTAATAAAAAATGGAGGGAGGATGTACCAACATAGCCATTAGGATAGTTGGTTGGTGGAGTTATATTAAAAGCATAGTGGTTGGGGGAGGTCCCAGGTTCAAGCCCACGAGCCTCCCCTTTTTGGCACTTTGTTACAACAACACACACACACACACACATATGTATATATATAGTGTTAACCACCATCAATTTTAGAGTCATGTTTAGATTTATCGAAGTTGGATTACAACGGATGTCAGGCACTAGATTTGGTGGTACCTCCGCCATATTTGGTGGGATTCCTTTTTTTTTTTGAAATTTCGGTTACGGGCCCTCACTGGGGATTTTCCCACTGCCACTTAGTAGCCCATGATCAGGCCACGTTGCAGCCAAACATTGGCCCACGTCATTCACTTGTACAATCGCCCTGTCACGTCGCCTTCTTGCCATGTCACCATACCATGTATGGTATGAATTCCATCTGTCTGCCATGTCCCATATGGCCTACCACATGGATGTATGGACTGTCATGTTGCACTTCCTCATTGGTCTACATGTTGACCTGAAAATTCTAAAAATGAGTGACATGTTGTAGCCTCTGGTGCTGCCATGTCACCATGTTGACATCATCATGACACATCTCATCCTTTGTGTGTGCCACATACACTGTACAGATGTTGATGTCAGCAGTATGAATGTTGACTCATCCCTGCTGACTGGGCTAGGTTGACCAAAATTGTGACCATGAATATATTTTTATCCGTAAATTCTATTTGATGATTCATTTACGTCGTTGGAAATATTACGACGCTCTCTTCGCGATGATGCCAATTTCACCGAGTTTTGAGGATTTTGAATTTTTTCATTTTCTCTGTCTACTGAGGCCATTTTGAGATTTCTGAGTTGCTTTTGTGAACTATGAGTTATCCTTAGTCTTCTCTGGATCCTTTTTGGATCAAGTAATTTGGAAAATTGTGAAATTAGAAGGGACAATACCATGTATGCATATGTATGGAATTTTAGTGATATAACAAATGCCCCCTAATGTGTGAGGTTAGAAGAGAAACTGATGTCCCTAATACATTGCAATATCTTCCCTAGCACGGAGTTGAGTGAGCCCGGGACGAGATTTTAGGAGGCTACCATCTATAAAATGATAATAATCTCTTCGAGGCAGACATACCCATGCTCTAGATGAACTAATAATGGTTGCTAATCAAGAACACTGCATATCCATGTCATATAAATTTCTATAGTGTAGTTGTGAGCAATACAAAATAGATCTACATCTCAAAATTAGTCGAAGACTTACAAGTACAATATGCATATTCAAGAAGCTAGTGATGCATGCGGTTGGAGATGAAAACTTCATAGCTCGAGAAACAACTTCAAGATCTCCAAATATCATGTAGGAATACAATGTGAGTGTAAGACTCACTACTCTGAGGTCTTCGATAAGCTGTCGAGAAAAGACTGGAGGATATCAATGATCAAGCATAGAACTTCATTGATTTTGAATCTGGACTTAACTGGACTCTCGATATGGTTGACTCATGAAGGTCAAGAGATAAACTGCAAAATATATGACTCATGTTGGATAAAACTTCCCTTAGACAAAAAAACGAAAGATAATCAGACTCATGCAGCATAATATTGACATATTTTTGTGATGCGGTAGGCATTACAAACTCTCCATATGTTTGGAAGAGTAACCAAATGGAGGAGGTGTTGAGATTCAATAAGAATATCCTAGTGAAAATTATGCACCTACAGTAGGATGGAGCCTTAGGCTATTGTTAGGTGGAATTCTATTCATAGATGATGTTTTATTTATAGATGATGTTCTATTTATATATGTATGTCGACTATTAGTATCCCTTAATAATAGTTGGATAATAAATGTTAATCTATTATCTCATAATTACTTGAAATAGTTAACTGAAATGAAAAATTAGTTATCCATAGGAAATTCAAGTTCAAAGGTTGACTGGTGGGACATGGAAATTGAATTAGTTGTAACTAAGTGACTTGAAGTTGTAACAGAGTTATATGTGTAGTTATGTGAGTTGTGAAGTAGTTTAACTCAGTTAAGTGAGTTAATCTCAGTTGTATTAGTTGTAACTGAACTTACACTAGTGAGATTTTAGTGAATTAATTATTAATTAATTCACAATTAGTGATCTCACATGCAACTGAAGATTTAAAATTGTTAACTACATGCATGTTAGATCCAGTGGAGACCCAGTTGAGATAACAGGTGAAAGGGACAATTTTTCTATCAGTTGTGATTTGAGTGAAGTGAACTCATGCAATCACACACATAGTGGATGTGCCCATGAGAAATGTGTAGCCTAGGCAAGAGGCATTTAAATTCATTTGCATGTTTTCCATTAGCAGGGATTGCGTAGAGGAGGTAGGCTATCTGGAAGCAGAAAATTGGCACATGAATTTGTCAATTTTTGTATGACAGTTTGAGACGATTGTATATTGTACTGAGAGATGTTGGATTAGAGTTTTGTATGATATTGTTTCATGATCCATGATATACATAATATATGATAGTGGGGTTTTAAGATTTATGCTTTCCTGGTTAAACAACTGTGTTATGTGCAATTGATCTTTCTTCTTGATACTGCAATTGGAGATCATGTTTTAAATTTCACAAGAATATTGGTAGAAGTGATTATGTATTTAACAGTGGCATATAATTTTTAGATTAGGAGAATCCAGGTAATACATAATTTTTATTAAAATTTCTACAAGGCATCAGGGCGCAGAAGATTGTAAAAGTTCAGTTTGTGATTGGATATAATTCAAATTTGTAGAAAGACTTTCTTGGTTCTATAGCTGATTCAATATCATAATGGATTTCAATGGCTTGAGGTTAGAGTATGCACTCGAGGGTAGATCGAACTGCATTTATTGGATGTACACGATGGAGGAAGTACTCGAAGACAATGGCTTGAAGGAATTCATTGACAAAGATGTTCCTAAGCCAGATGTTGCAGACGCTGCAAATATTGATGCATGGCAAAAGAAAGTGGAAAAGGCGAGGAGGATTCTATTGGAGGGAGTACGAGACCACATTTTCTCAAGCCTCCATGGGAAATTCACAAATATGCAATGTGGAATACTTTGACGAATATATTCCAAAACAATAGAGACCATAGGAAATTGGCGCTCAAAGATAAACTCATGAAGATCAAGTTGGAGAAGGGTGACTCCATTCCAAAATATCTCACGAAGTTTGTCCAATGTCGGGATGAGATGGAGAGTGTGGGAATAACATTCTCTGATGATGATTTGGTGAGCTTGGCTCTCCTAGGACTTCCCAAGATTTGGCACAATTATCAAGAATCTGTCAATGGAAGGGAAAAATTTCCAGATTGGGAACGACTATGGTTGGATCTAGTGCAGGAGGAGTTTAGGCGGAACATCAGAGATGGATCTTCATCAAAGCATGATGATGAAGAAGTTTTTTCTTTAGCTTCCAAGGCAAGGATAGGGAAGGGGAACACATTCCATTCAAAATCCAAGTCTAAAGTCAAGAAGTTGGATTTGTCCAAAGTGAAGTGTTTTCACTGTCACGAACATGGGCATCTCTATACTAATTGTCCGCAGAAGAAGAAGAAAAATAAGGTTGTTGGAGCTGTAGCTGGTGAGGCCCTTTCCTCACAATTTGAACTTCTCTTATCTTTGATCACATGCCTGGAATCAAGTGCATTAGGATCAGTGTGGTATTTGGATAGTGGCGCTTCCTTCCACATGACAGTAGATAAGGATTTGTTCAGTGACATGGAGGAGAGAGATCTCAAAATGCATATAGATATGGGAAAAGATGGATGATACAGTGCGACTGGAATTGGTAAGATTACCTTTCGAAGGGATTTAGGTTAACCATTTAAATTGAAAAATGTTATGCATGTTCCAGGTCTGAAGAAAAACTTAGTCTCTTTTGCAATGTTGGAGGACAGAGGCTATGATGTTGTTTTCAGCGGTGGAAAAGATTTTCTACGACATAAAACAACAGGTCAAGTCAAGAGGATAGGGATTCAAGTTAAGAATCTCTACATGATGGAGGTAGATGGTTGTGTTGCCATGATAGGAAAGGAAGAAAAAGTGGTGATCTGGGATGAGGGTGAATTATGGCATAGGCGATTGGGCCATCTTCATCATGGAGCCTTGAAGATCATGCATCAAATATCTACTAGACTTCCAATGGGATCACTTGCTCAATTAGATCAGTGCAAGGGTAGAACCATGGGGAAGTATGTAAATTCCACCTTTCATGAAAAGGAGAACCATGCATTAGTAATCCTAGAGAGAGTTCACATAGACGTGTGTGGACCATTCTCGGTTGCTTCAACAACAAAACATAGGTATTATGTTATTTTTGTTGACGACTTTTCTTGTAAATGTTGGATCTTCTTCATGTAGAAGAAGGATCAAACATTCTCATAGTTCTATGAGTTTAAAGCATTGGTGGAGAAAGAGTCGGGGAAGCAAGTGAATGCTCTGAGGAGTGATAATGGTCGAGAATACATCTCTAACGAATTCAAAGAATTCTGTAGCAAAGAAGGAATTTGAAGAGAACTCATAGCGCCTCATAACCCACAGAAAAATGGGGTCACAGAGAGGAAGAACATAACTGATCCAGGTGGATATCGGTGGCCACCCATCTTTTCCAACTGGCTCAAAACAGTTTTCTGGCAATTTGGGCTATTTACTATTTTTAGCAAGTTTTAACTTCCAGGGCCATTTTGAGGGCCTAAATGAAGGTTTTTAGAGATATATGTTCTCAATGATAGCTGAAGGCATGATTGAGTCCCCAAAATTAATCTCCTCAACGATACATTTCCAATGAGCTATTATATGCCTAAAACGGAGATCGTATGCAAAAGTTACGGCCTCGGGTAGTTGATGTACTATCTTACCCAAAGGGGGCCCACGTGACTTTTGGCGCTTCATCTCCCAGGGTTAGGTTTTTGGATGTATAGGGTTTTTGGAATTCTTGTTTATTGTAAAAAGGCCTTCAGAGCCTCATTGTAATCATCTTCTTGCAAATTCGAGTGGTCGTTGCATCTCTTCTCATAGATAAGCTGCCACCATTATAGCGAGTCTTTCACTTTGTATTTTTACAGTCTCTATACATTTCTTTCATTAATAGAATTCGTGTATTACTGTATCTCTGTGTTTATGGTTACATATCTGATATATTTATGTTATATTATTGGATATACGTGATATCTCTGTGCATTTCTTTATTATATCTCCGCTCTCATTTCGTGTCGAAAATAATCTGAATTAGTGGTATCAGAGTAGGTTGCTCTTGATCATTTTTTTTAGTGCATGTCCCCGACGAGGTCCGAGTATATCAAGTTGGGTCTTGAGCTTGTCTCTCTTGAATACAATCTCTCTCACACACCCAAGAAACCCTCAATGGCGAAAGAAAAGAAAAACGACGGAGCAGACGATCCTATCAATCTGTTGCTTGAGCAAGCTCTCACGCGACAGAGGGATGAAAAGATGGAGAATTTTNTTTTTTTTTTTGAAATTTCGGTTACGGGCCCTCACTGGGGATTTTCCCACTGCCACTTAGTAACCCATGATCAGGCCACGTGGCAGCCAAACATTGGCCCACGTCATTCACTTGTACAATCGCCCTGTCACGTCGCCTTCTTGCCATGTCACCATACCATGTATGGTATGAATTCCATGTGTCTGCCATGTCCCATATGGCCTACCACACGGATGTATGGATTGTCATGTTGCACTTCCTCATTGGTCTACATGTTGACCTGAAAATTCTAAAAATGAGTGACACGTTGTAGCCTCTGGTGCTTCCATGTCACCATGTTGACATCATCATGACACATCTCATCCTTTGTGTGTTCCACATACACTGTACAGATGTTGATGTCATCCATACTGATGTTGATGTCAGCAGTATGAATGTTGACTCATCCCTGCTGACTGGGATAGGTTGAGCAAAATTGTGACCGTGAATATATTTTTATCCGTAAATCCTATTTGATGATTCATTTACGTCGTTGGAAATATTACGACGCTCTCTTCGCGATGATGCCAATTTCATTGATTTTTGAGGATTTTGATTTTTTTCATTTTCTCTGTCTACTGAGGCCATTATGAGATTTCTGAGTTGCTTTTGTGAACTATGAGTTATCCTTAGTCTTCTCTGGATCCTTTTTGGATCAAGTAATTTGGAAAATTGTGAAATTAGAAGGGACAATACCATGTATGCATATGTATGGAATTTTAGTGATATAACAAATGCCCCCTAATGTGTGAGGTTAGAAGAGAAACTGATGTCCCTAATACATTGCAATATCTTCCCTAGCACGGAGTTGAGTGAGCCCGGGACGAGATTTTAGGAGGCTACCATCTATAAAATGATAATAATCTCTTCGAGGCAGACATACCCATGCTCTAGATGAACTAATAATGGTTGCTAATCAAGAACACTGCATATCCATGTCATATAAATTTCTATAGTGTAGTTGTGAGCAATACAAAATAGATCTACATCTCAAAATTAGTCGAAGACTTACAAGTACAATATGCATATTCAAGAAGCTAGTGATGCATGCGGTTGGAGATGAAAACTTCATAGCTCGAGAAACAACTTCAAGATCTCCAAATATCATGTAGGAATACAATGTGAGTGTAAGACTCACTACTCTGAGGTCTTCGATAAGCTGTCGAGAAAAGACTGGAGGATATCAATGATCAAGCATAGAACTTCATTGATTTTGAATCTGGACTTAACTGGACTCTCGATATGGTTGACTCATGAAGGTCAAGAGATAAACTGCAAAATATATGACTCATGTTGGATAAAACTTCCCTTAGACAAAAAAACGAAAGATAATCAGACTCATGCAGCATAATATTGACATATTTTTGTGATGCGGTAGGCATTACAAACTCTCCATATGTTTGGAAGAGTAACCAAATGGAGGAGGTGTTGAGATTCAATAAGAATATCCTAGTGAAAATTATGCACCTACAGTAGGATGGAGCCTTAGGCTATTGTTAGGTGGAATTCTATTCATAGATGATGTTTTATTTATAGATGATGTTCTATTTATATATGTATGTCGACTATTAGTATCCCTTAATAATAGTTGGATAATAAATGTTAATCTATTATCTCATAATTACTTGAAATAGTTAACTGAAATGAAAAATTAGTTATCCATAGGAAATTCAAGTTCAAAGGTTGACTGGTGGGACATGGAAATTGAATTAGTTGTAACTAAGTGACTTGAAGTTGTAACAGAGTTATATGTGTAGTTATGTGAGTTGTGAAGTAGTTTAACTCAGTTAAGTGAGTTAATCTCAGTTGTATTAGTTGTAACTGAACTTACACTAGTGAGATTTTAGTGAATTAATTATTAATTAATTCACAATTAGTGATCTCACATGCAACTGAAGATTTAAAATTGTTAACTACATGCATGTTAGATCCAGTGGAGACCCAGTTGAGATAACAGGTGAAAGGGACAATTTTTCTATCAGTTGTGATTTGAGTGAAGTGAACTCATGCAATCACACACATAGTGGATGTGCCCATGAGAAATGTGTAGCCTAGGCAAGAGGCATTTAAATTCATTTGCATGTTTTCCATTAGCAGGGATTGCGTAGAGGAGGTAGGCTATCTGGAAGCAGAAAATTGGCACATGAATTTGTCAATTTTTGTATGACAGTTTGAGACGATTGTATATTGTACTGAGAGATGTTGGATTAGAGTTTTGTATGATATTGTTTCATGATCCATGATATACATAATATATGATAGTGGGGTTTTAAGATTTATGCTTTCCTGGTTAAACAACTGTGTTATGTGCAATTGATCTTTCTTCTTGATACTGCAATTGGAGATCATGTTTTAAATTTCACAAGAATATTGGTAGAAGTGATTATGTATTTAACAGTGGCATATAATTTTTAGATTAGGAGAATCCAGGTAATACATAATTTTTATTAAAATTTCTACAAGGCATCAGGGCGCAGAAGATTGTAAAAGTTCAGTTTGTGATTGGATATAATTCAAATTTGTAGAAAGACTTTCTTGGTTCTATAGCTGATTCAATATCATAATGGATTTCAATGGCTTGAGGTTAGAGTATGCACTCGAGGGTAGATCGAACTGCATTTATTGGATGTACACGATGGAGGAAGTACTCGAAGACAATGGCTTGAAGGAATTCATTGACAAAGATGTTCCTAAGCCAGATGTTGCAGACGCTGCAAATATTGATGCATGGCAAAAGAAAGTGGAAAAGGCGAGGAGGATTCTATTGGAGGGAGTACGAGACCACATTTTCTCAAGCCTCCATGGGAAATTCACAAATATGCAATGTGGAATACTTTGACGAATATATTCCAAAACAATAGAGACCATAGGAAATTGGCGCTCAAAGATAAACTCATGAAGATCAAGTTGGAGAAGGGTGACTCCATTCCAAAATATCTCACGAAGTTTGTCCAATGTCGGGATGAGATGGAGAGTGTGGGAATAACATTCTCTGATGATGATTTGGTGAGCTTGGCTCTCCTAGGACTTCCCAAGATTTGGCACAATTATCAAGAATCTGTCAATGGAAGGGAAAAATTTCCAGATTGGGAACGACTATGGTTGGATCTAGTGCAGGAGGAGTTTAGGCGGAACATCAGAGATGGATCTTCATCAAAGCATGATGATGAAGAAGTTTTTTCTTTAGCTTCCAAGGCAAGGATAGGGAAGGGGAACACATTCCATTCAAAATCCAAGTCTAAAGTCAAGAAGTTGGATTTGTCCAAAGTGAAGTGTTTTCACTGTCACGAACATGGGCATCTCTATACTAATTGTCCGCAGAAGAAGAAGAAAAATAAGGTTGTTGGAGCTGTAGCTGGTGAGGCCCTTTCCTCACAATTTGAACTTCTCTTATCTTTGATCACATGCCTGGAATCAAGTGCATTAGGATCAGTGTGGTATTTGGATAGTGGCGCTTCCTTCCACATGACAGTAGATAAGGATTTGTTCAGTGACATGGAGGAGAGAGATCTCAAAATGCATATAGATATGGGAAAAGATGGATGATACAGTGCGACTGGAATTGGTAAGATTACCTTTCGAAGGGATTTAGGTTAACCATTTAAATTGAAAAATGTTATGCATGTTCCAGGTCTGAAGAAAAACTTAGTCTCTTTTGCAATGTTGGAGGACAGAGGCTATGATGTTGTTTTCAGCGGTGGAAAAGATTTTCTACGACATAAAACAACAGGTCAAGTCAAGAGGATAGGGATTCAAGTTAAGAATCTCTACATGATGGAGGTAGATGGTTGTGTTGCCATGATAGGAAAGGAAGAAAAAGTGGTGATCTGGGATGAGGGTGAATTATGGCATAGGCGATTGGGCCATCTTCATCATGGAGCCTTGAAGATCATGCATCAAATATCTACTAGACTTCCAATGGGATCACTTGCTCAATTAGATCAGTGCAAGGGTAGAACCATGGGGAAGTATGTAAATTCCACCTTTCATGAAAAGGAGAACCATGCATTAGTAATCCTAGAGAGAGTTCACATAGACGTGTGTGGACCATTCTCGGTTGCTTCAACAACAAAACATAGGTATTATGTTATTTTTGTTGACGACTTTTCTTGTAAATGTTGGATCTTCTTCATGTAGAAGAAGGATCAAACATTCTCATAGTTCTATGAGTTTAAAGCATTGGTGGAGAAAGAGTCGGGGAAGCAAGTGAATGCTCTGAGGAGTGATAATGGTCGAGAATACATCTCTAACGAATTCAAAGAATTCTGTAGCAAAGAAGGAATTTGAAGAGAACTCATAGCGCCTCATAACCCACAGAAAAATGGGGTCACAGAGAGGAAGAACATAACTGATCCAGGTGGATATCGGTGGCCACCCATCTTTTCCAACTGGCTCAAAACAGTTTTCTGGCAATTTGGGCTATTTACTATTTTTAGCAAGTTTTAACTTCCAGGGCCATTTTGAGGGCCTAAATGAAGGTTTTTAGAGATATATGTTCTCAATGATAGCTGAAGGCATGATTGAGTCCCCAAAATTAATCTCCTCAACGATACATTTCCAATGAGCTATTATATGCCTAAAACGGAGATCGTATGCAAAAGTTACGGCCTCGGGTAGTTGATGTACTATCTTACCCAAAGGGGGCCCACGTGACTTTTGGCGCTTCATCTCCCAGGGTTAGGTTTTTGGATGTATAGGGTTTTTGGAATTCTTGTTTATTGTAAAAAGGCCTTCAGAGCCTCATTGTAATCATCTTCTTGCAAATTCGAGTGGTCGTTGCATCTCTTCTCATAGATAAGCTGCCACCATTATAGCGAGTCTTTCACTTTGTATTTTTACAGTCTCTATACATTTCTTTCATTAATAGAATTCGTGTATTACTGTATCTCTGTGTTTATGGTTACATATCTGATATATTTATGTTATATTATTGGATATACGTGATATCTCTGTGCATTTCTTTATTATATCTCCGCTCTCATTTCGTGTCGAAAATAATCTGAATTAGTGGTATCAGAGTAGGTTGCTCTTGATCATTTTTTTTAGTGCATGTCCCCGACGAGGTCCGAGTATATCAAGTTGGGTCTTGAGCTTGTCTCTCTTGAATACAATCTCTCTCACACACCCAAGAAACCCTCAATGGCGAAAGAAAAGAAAAACGACGGAGCAGACGATCCTATCAATCTGTTGCTTGAGCAAGCTCTCACGCGACAGAGGGATGAAAAGATGGAGAATTTTGCTCACATCCTTAAACGCCCGATGATAGCATCAGGCACATATTCATCAAGCAGCCACTTTGAAGGCACCTCACCTTTCAAGGTACAAGTTAATTTTGATATTCCTGTATTTTAGGGACAGATAGATGCAGAAGCCCTAGAAAAATGGTTAACCCTGCTAGAAGGTTATTTCTCTG
>JZKD02S1696784.1:0-10342 GCA_000966675.3 Picea glauca
GATAAATTCAGTGTTTCTACCAGGATTTACTTCCCACCAAAATTTAAGGGGATTCTTCCCAAATTTAGGAGATTTAACACAACTTAAATATAAATGTTTATTTATGCCCCAAATATAATTTTGAGAAGTTTTGTATTTTAATTTCATTTATACCAATTTCATGCTTATGTCCTAATTATTTTTCCTCAATAATTATTTATAAGGACTTTTAATGTTTTCCCATAATTGGGATTATTCTTGAAGTCCACATAGATCTAATATCCTCTAACTTTTCTGGCAGGGGATTTGAGAACATACTAAAATGGAGCACTATTACGCATAAAAATCACACTCTCTTCTTTCATAGGTGTTATAGATGTTTTTAACTGTTCAGTCATCAATTCCCAACATGCATTAAACTGTACAACACATTCAACCACAACATCCACTCCGAGAATTCTCATTTTAGCACACAGATAGTCAAGAGATAAGAAATTAAATTAGAAGAGATTCAACTAAGACATTCTCTTTATTCTTCTTAAATTTATCAAGTCACTTTTGTCAGAAATTAAACTTACACAGTTCTAGAACATAGTATAAAATTTTCTTTGATCTAAAAACCACAGAGATCTAACCAAATATACCTATCTAGAAACTAGATAGTGATGCAAATGCTAAAAGGGGTGTCCTTTTTGACCCAACCATAGGCACAACAACTCCTAGATGGATTTACCACAGGGCAACCCCTAGCTAGATCATGATGCTCTGAGAGAGACTCTTCCTTATGTTCAACAACATCCAGGGATGAAGGCCACTCTCCTCCTCCCACAGGAACTTGGCATATCAATTTTCTCTCCACCAAGCAAGGGGGTCTGCAATGAATGCTTCCTCAGTCACTCATCTTCTCTGCAACCCCGTTTATAAGCTTGTACTGAAAACATTGCCAACAAATTCTTGTACCCATAAAAAAATCATTTTTCAGTTCTCTTCAGAACCAGAGAGTTGTACATGCTCCCCCTCTTCAGAAAATGGTCACCAGACTCATCTTCTTTCCTCCTCTCTTCTACCCATGAATTTCCCTTCTTTTCTTGCCTTCCTCAGAAAGATTTTGTGGGTCCAAATCCCCATTTCGTGGTCAGGTTAGGAATTTTTTTAGATGGGTACTCTGCCCATCTCCTCATTGACTCTTGAGGAGGACTCCCCAACTACCAGCCTCACTGGTAATTTATTTTTCTGGGTCAGAGGACTGTTCTGGGTCTGAATTATTTAAATTATGTAGATTACTAGTCTGGTAGGGGTCATATCAACCATTGTTGGTTCCCCTCACCATCTCTCTCATGCATCATGATCTACCTTGGCAAACCCCTTCAACAATTATGCAACACTTTCCATTTTATTTAGTAATAGAAATATATGCATTACCTTTTATAACAAAAAGGTTCATCAATTCCAACATCCACACATATTCAGTATGCCCATAGTCTTTTAGGAGGTTAAAGTTATATTTACAAGTTGGGGAAAACTGGGGTATTACAGAACTATACTTTTGTTAGCTGCAGTAATGAAATGGAAGGTGCATCGGATGGATGTGAAGACAACCTTCTTGCATGGTGAAATAAAAGAGGAAGTATATGTGGAGAAGCCACAAGGGTTCTAGGTACATGGCAAGGAGACACATGTGTGCAGATTGAAGAAAGATTTATATGGATTAAAGCAGGCACCCAGAGCATGGTATGGAAAGATCAAAATTTTTCTAATGAGCCTAGGATTTACAAAGAGTAGTGCAGATCCTAACCTTTACTTTAAGGTTTTGGATGATGGTCTGGTAATACTACTATTGTATGTAGATGACCTGTTTCTAGCAGGTGTGGAAAAGATCATCTCAGAGTGTAAGAGAAAACTGGTTGTTGAGTTTGAGACGAAATATTTCAGAATGATGCATTACTTTTTAGGTCTCAAGGTATGGCAAAGATAAGATGAGATCTTTCTTAATCAAGGGAAGTATGTAGTGGAAATCCTGAAGAGGTTAGGGATGTTGGATTGCAAGGCAATGGCTACACCTATGGTATCAAATCTGAAGTTGATGTAGGATACGACTTCAGAGACTGTGGATGTTACTTTATACAACCAGATGGTGGGTTTGTTGATGTAATTGATGACCTTGAGACCGGATATATGTTTTTTTGTGAACACCCTGAGTCAGTATATGGAGCATCCCAGGCAGGTTCATTTGGTCGTAGAAAAAAATGTGATGAGGTATCTTAAGGGTACATTGGATTATGGTCTCAGGTATGTGACAAACCACGAGTTAGGGTTATATGGATATTCAGATTCAGATTGGGCCGACAATATTCCTGATTGAAAGAGTACTTCAACATATTACTTCAGTCTAGGCTCCAACATGGTTTCATGGAGCAACATAAAGAAGTCATGTGTAGAACTCAGTACGGCTGAGGGTGAGTATGTGGCAACATGTAGAGAAGCAACGTGGCTTTAGAAGCTGTTGTATGGGTTATTTGGTCTTAAACTGGAGGCGACCTGCATTTGGTGTGACAGTTAGAGTTGCATGAAGTTGTTTGAGAATCCGATGTACCATGACAGGTTGAAGCATATCGATATCAAATATCACTATATTAGGGATATGGTGCATAGGGGAGCAGTGAGGCTCCAGTACATGACTATTGAGGAGCAAGTTTTATATGTGTTGACCAAGCCACTGTCGAGGATGAAGTTTGAGTACTTCAGGGACAAGCTTGGTGTGGTCCCTCTTCAGAGGGAGTGGTGAGGTACATATGCATTGCAGGGTAGTGGATGTATCAGATCTGCCCATAGGCTTTGAATGCATTGTCTATGAAGTCAAATGGGTGCACATGATGAGGTACATATGCATTGCGGGGTAGTGTATGTCATGGTGATACATTGAATCTATTTGAGAGGTACCCACAGGCCTTTGATGCATTGGATGTGAAGTCATGTTGTACTATGGATATCCGATGATGTATAGATTCATATGTTCAACAATCAATGGTCATGAACTTGTGTGGAAACAAAGAATACCTTCCTAGTTAAGAGGGAGTGTTGATATTTTGATGTAACTACGAAAGATTTATTTTGTATTTGTATTGGTCAAACCTCGAGAAGGTTATTGTAATCTTATTGTATAAATCGTCTCAATTTTTTATTTTTTTTTATTGTTATCCTTATTGTAAAATTCAAAACAAACCCTCTTAGGGTAGCGTCTTTTCAGGAGTAAATTATGTGTATAAATAGAGGTCGAGTTCCTCTCATTTGTATACACACACAACTCGCCTTCTCTTGTGTATTTGGAGAATATAAAGGAAGGTCTAGCACAAGAGGTCTTGGTTTCTTGGTCTTTGGTATCTTGGTCTTGGTCTATTTGTGGAAAGCTATAATGTGACATTGTACTGGCTGAAAGACTCTATACTTAAGAATTGGTTGCTGGGTTTTCTATCCCATGAGGGTTTCCCAGGATATATCTTGTCTTCTGTGATTGTTTGTGATTTAGGGGCAGGATGAATACCAGAACCAAAATTGATGAGAATCTAGAGGGAACTGACAACTTCATATCCTATAGGTACAATGTATCCCTCCTCTTAGAAGAACATGATCTAGATACGTTCACTAAAGAAGTGGTTTCAGAACTAGAGGGAGATGAGGCTAAAGAAAAGCATAAGAAGGATATGGTCAAAGCAAAGAGGATTATTGCAAACTCCATTAAGGACCATATTATTCATCACATATCTTCATTATCCACTCAAAAAGAAATGATGGATTCCTTAACTCGACTGTTTGAAGGAAACAACATCAACCAAAGAATGACCTTGAGAAATAAATTAAATAACGCAAGGATGTAGAATTTAGAAACCATCCACTCTTACTTCTTAAGAGTCAACCAGATCAAGGAGAAGATAGAATCTATTGGTGATACAGTGAATGGAGAAGAAATGGTGATGACCACCTTGAATGGTCTCCCAAGGTCATGGTATGCATTTATTCAAGGGATATTCTTAATAAGGAAGCTACCTAAGTTCAGTAGGCTATGGGAATATTGCAACCAAGAAGAGGCAATGACGACCACAAGAGAAGAGAATATGATAGATGATGATCAATCCCTAGCCACCCACACTAGGAAAGGAAAGAGCAATAAAGAACCCTCCTCACCAAAGAAGTTTTAGAAGGTCGAAGAAATAACCCAAATATAACATGTTTCTGTGGTCAAAACATGGGACACATTTTTAGGAATTGTTCCCTCATTTAGAGACCAAGGGAAAACAAAGGAGGTAAAAGGCATCATGTTCATAAAGATGAATATGATGAGCCACCCAAGAAGGTTGCAAAGGAATATGAATCAGGTGATGAGGAGTATTTTTTTATCTCATCCCTTACAGGAACTATCACTCATGGAAGTGACATTTGGCTGGTGGATAGTGGTGCTTCCAAGCACATGAGAGGTTATAAAGACTCCTTGTCTAACCTTACTCATAAGGATTCACCAAACAAGGTGAAATTGGGATATGACTATCAATATCCGATCAAAGGAGTAGAAGAAGCCTCCTACAAGCTAGACTCAGGAAATCCAATGAAGATGAAGGAAGTTCTCTATGTTCTTGGATTGAAGAAGAACCTTCTCTCACTTTCAAAATTGGATGAGAAGGGTTATAGAGTTGCATTTGTTGATGGGAAAGTTCTTATGTGGCATAGAGGGAATACTTTTGATGATGTTGTGGTGATTGGTGTTCAAGAGGGAGGACTCTACAAATTGAAAGGGCGATTAGATTCAACATTAATTCATGGCACTGTGAATCCTAGTGAATTATGGAATAGGATATTTTATCACCTACATTACAAGGACATACCGAGTGTGAGAAAGATGGTGACGGGAATACCAGAGATCTAGGAAAAACTAGATGGTGTGTGAAAAGGTTTTGCACAAGTAAAGAACGTGAAGCACTCATTTCCGAGTAGTGATAGTAGAGCCAAAAGAGTATTGGACATCATGCACTCAGATGTGTGTGGAACGATGTCAACAAATTCACTAAGCGAGTATGTATATTATGTGTCTTTTATTGATGATTACTCATGTAAAACTTGGATCTATTTGTTGAAGGAAAATAATGAAGTGTTTGGAAAATTCAAAGAATTAAGGGACTGGTAGAAAACCTAACATAACAGAAGATAAATACCTTGCGATCAGATAATGGAGGAGAATTCACTTCAGAGGAATTAAAATAATATTTCAAGGAAGTTGGGATTAAGAGGTATCTTTCTATTCCCTACAATCCTTAGCAGAATGGAGTAGCAAAAATCAAGAATCAGATGATCATGGAATTAGTGAAGGCTATGATCCATGATCAAGATCTACCTATTCATCTATGGGAAGAAGAAACAAAGACTGCAGTGTATGTGTAGAATATAAGTCCCCACAAAGTGCTTGAAAACAAGACACCAGAGGATATGTTTTCAAGAGATAAGCAGGAAGTCATCCATCTAAGGATATTTGGATGCCCCATATTTGTGCATGTCCCTAAGGAAAAGAATTTTTTTTTGGATCCATCCAGAAATAATGGCATATTTGTTGGTTACAGTGACACATCGAAGGCATACATGATATACATTCCCTGTCACCAGAAATTTGAGATTAGTCGAGATGTCACTTTCGATGAGAGTGCATATTTCAACAAATCAAAATGAGACTGTGCAAAATATGTTCATGAGGAGGAGAATGAAGTTACTAGAGTTCCAGAGGTAGAAGCAGTTGAACTAGAGGAAGTCATTCATGAGGATAATGGCATGGAAGAACCTCAGAGGCCAACAAAGATTCCTTCTTGCAAGAGAAGACCAACTTGGGCACAGGAGATCATCAGAGATGAAGAAAGATATGATAGCCCAGAAAATTATCTCAAGGAAAGTAAGAATCCGAAATCATATTCCAACTATGTGGCATGTTTGTGTAATATCATGGATGCAAAACCGTCCAATTATGAAGAGGTTGCAGAAAAGAGGGTATGGAAGGATGCAATGGGGGAGGAATATCAATCCATAGTAAATAATGATGTCTTGGATGTGGTCTCCATACTAAAGGAGAAATCAGTAGTAAGTTCAAAATGTATCTACAAGATGAAACATACAGTTGATGACAATATTGAAAATTATAAGGCTAGATTTGTGGCTCGAGGATTCTCTCAGAAGGAGGACATTGACTATGAGGAGACATTTTCTCCTGTGGTGAGATATGCCTCGATCAATACTTGTCACACACTCGACCCCTAAGTACCTAAGTACCTTTTTAAGGGATGAGGAACGCATTTTTTTGCTTACCATGATACCCATGGCCCAATAATTATTGAAATATTTACTTTCTCTTTTCCCTCTTAGAAGTAGTTTAACACTAACTCAATAAATTACTCGTATGATAATTATGAGTAATTATATTATAACACAATGAGGATAGTTTATCCTTAATATAATTAAGTTGATTAACCTTAATTAAGGTGTATAATTCAATTTCCTCCATGCTCCATTTTCACTTAATTTAACATATATATCTAAATATATGCATATTTATTTATTTATTGGGAAAAATAATTAACTATATTTGACCACAAATTATCCTTTTATTAATTATATTATAATGTAATTGTATTTAATTATATTATAATATGATTAATTTATATCAAAGGGGCACTTAGGATTATCAATTCCCATTAATATCTAACCCTTTGGACTTGGGAAAAATTCCTCATCATGCATTTATGAACTCAAATATCTCGATTTACGGAGTTCCAGAGAGGGTCCCACTCATACTAAACCTTTGTGCAAATATAATTAATTATATTAATTTATAATATAATTCATCACCTTAAATGTTTATATCGATATTTGTGCAGCCAGTGGAACGAGAAAGAGTAGGTTCGTGATCCAGATTTTATTAGTAGAACGAAATGAATATAGATTATTAAAAGATGCTTAACACAGAATAACAGAGATACAATAAAACTAGTTTTCTATTCAGTAAGGAAATAACCTAAAACTGTAAAATGCAACGAAAAACAAGCTTGCTGGAATGGTGGCGGCTTATCTATGAGAAGAGATATGCCGATTGCGCTCATTTGCCAGAAGATGATTACAATGAGGCTCTGAAGGATTTTTTACAATAAACAGGAATGTCAAAAACCCTAGACATTCAAAAACCTAACCCTAGGATATAAAGTGCCAAAAGTCATGTGGGCCCCGTTTGGGTAAGTTAGTACATCAACTTCTTGTGGTCATAACTTTTTCATACGATCTTCGTTTTAGGCGCACGATAGCCCGTTGGAAAGGTCTATCCGAGGAATACACATTTTTTTGCTATGTATGAAAGATCATTTCTGACCGTGGAAATCCCTAAAAACATTGTTTAGGGCCTCAAAACGACCCCGCAAGTCAGGGACCCGAAAACTAGGAAAAAAATGCCAAACTGGAAAAATGCCAAAATGAACCAGTTGGAATAGGTGGGAGGCCACTGACATCCATATGGATTAATCCTCCCCCCTTAGGAAGAAATTTTCTCCATTTCATTGAGTTCCCCCATCAGATGAAGAAATTTCTGTTGAATTTGGCCCCAGGTGAGCCACTTGCCTTGGTGCAGGAGCTGCCCTGCTTTGACAACTCGATAAAGCTAGATCCTTTGTTGTCAGGTGACCTTGATCAGTGTGTCCAAAATATGATCACTAGATTCTTGTTGCATACATTCAGGGTTGAGCTCTGTTGGTGTCAACTTCTCTGTTATCTCTGAGGTGTCCAATAATGGTGGGAAATATAACCGAAGGAGATCCACATTGAAGACTGGGTGCAGACCAAGAAAAGGAGGAATGTTGAGTGCAAAAGAATTGCCACCCATAACCTTGGTGATGGTGTATGGCCCATACCAGAGTGGGCGAAGCTTCCGATGGGGCCCTGTAAGGCATTCTTTCTACAAGTGAAACCAAACTTTTTCACCCACATGAAACTTATGTGGCACCCAATGTTGATCATGGCACTGCTTGTACCTGGCATTGGACTTCTGCAAAATATCTTGAACCTGTTGGTGGATGTGATGGATCCTCTCAATGAACCAGGTGGCTTTGTCATCTTCTGGTGGAGTAGTGGATGAATCGACCGAGGTGGTCTCCAGGGGTAGTGCAACATCCATGGGGCCTAATGGTTGGAATCCCAACCCCAGTTGAAAGGGGATGTGGCAAGTTGAGCTATGCAGGGCTCGGTTGTAGCTATGTTGGACATAGGGAATACTCTCATCCCATGTGCGAGGGTGATTGGAATTGTACACGTGCAAGATATGTACGATCATCCGATTGACGACCTTAGCTTGGCCATCTGTTTGGAGGTGGAAGGCAGTGGATTTTGTGATCTTGGTATCCAACAATGACCAGAGGCTCAACCAAAATGTGATGAGGAACCAATGGTCTCAATCTGAGACAATGGTTTTTGGGATCCCAAAGTGTACCCAGACGTGTTCAAATAAGATCTTGGAAATGGCCTCTGTAGTGATGTTCTTCTTGCAGGCAACCATAATCACCATCTTGGAAAAGCGATCAACAACCAAAAAAACACAGTCATTTCCCCTCTTGGTGGACGGGANCAAAAGTTACGACCCCGGGAAGTTGATGTACTCACTTACCCAAACGGGGCCCACATGACTTTTGGCGCTTCATCTCCTAGGGTTAGGTTTTTGGATGTCTAGGAATTTTGACATTTCCGTTTATTGTAAAAAGGCCTCTAGATCCTCATTGTAATCATCTTCTTGTGAATGCAAGTAGCTGTCACATCTCTTCTCAGAGATAAGCTACCACCATTCTAGCGAGTCTTTCACTCTATAGTTTTACAGTCTCTGTACATTTCTCTGATTAATAGAAATCGTGTATTACTGTATATCTGTGTTTATGGTTGTGTCTCTGATACATTTTTGTTATATTATTGAATATCTTCAATATCTCTGTACATTTCTTTATTATATCTCTGCTCTCATTTCGTGCCGAAAATAATCCGGATTAGTGGTATCAAAGCAGGCTACTCTTGATAATTTTTCAGTGCATGTCCCCGACAAGGTCCGAGTATAGAAAGTTGGGTCTTGAGCTTGTCTCTCTTGAGGAAAATCGCTCTCGCACACCCAAGAAACCCTCAATGGCGGAAGAAAAGAAAAATGATGGAGCATATGATCCTATCAGTCTGTTGATTGAGCAAGCTCTCACGCGACAGAGGGGAGAAATGATGGAGAATTTTTCCCACATCCTTCAATGCCTACCGATAGCATCAGGAACATCTTCATCAAGCAACCACTTTGGAGGCACCTCACCCTTCAAGGTATAGGTTAATTTTGATATTCCCGTATTTGAAGGTCAAATAGATGCAGATGCCCTAGATAAATGGTTAAATCTGCTAGAAGGTTATTTCTCTGTTCATAATTTTTCAGACAAGGAAAAGATCACCTTCGCACTCCTTAAGGCTCTCCTCCATGTCAAACATTAGTGGGAAACTTACTGGGAGCAGAGTTCCACAGAGGAGTCTGGAATATATGGGGCTGATCCCACTTGGGACTTTTTTGTGGATGCGGCAAAGGAACAATATTACCCTGTTGGAAACTATGAGGACCAGTACATGAGATGGACCACACTGTGGCAAGAGAGAGTCCAATCAGTTTCGGAGTTCACCAATAGCTTCCATACCTTGCACACCAAGCTAGGTATCAAAGACTCTGAACGACATTTGGTTCTGAAATACCGTGGGGCTCTACACAGATACATCCAAACTGAAATGGATTTCCTGGACATCTCATCACTTGGTTCTGCCTATCGATATGCTGTTAAAATCGAGCAGAAATTTAAGCACAAGAACAAACGGGAGTTCGGGTCTACAAATCCACAACAACCAAAGTATGACAAAGATAGCTCTAACAAGCAGTCTCCTGAAAACCAGTCCAAGCCACAGGAAAAGAAGGGTCACGGGAAGACAAAGAAGGACACCGGGAAATGGTGCGATTTCCACAAAAGTCCCTGGCACAACACCGATGAATGTCACTCAAAACAGTCATTGGTGGTCGAGATCAAAGACAAGGAGCCGAACCCTGATTTAGAATTTGATTTTGAAAATATTGGTAAAAGACAGATCATGGACGCAGACCCCACTGCTATTATTGCGACCACAACAATTCAACCGGAAGAACCAATAGATCCAGAAGAGGGGGAGCACCTTTTTCATTCACAGATGTGGGTGAAGGGGACCCCGCTACATTTTATTGTTGATAGAAGAAGCCAGAAGAACCTCATCTCAGCAGAGGTCATTAAACAGTTGGGATTGTCGACAACAC
>JZKD02S1696784.1:52986-67244 GCA_000966675.3 Picea glauca
ATAAGGAAAGTGGGGCCAAGTGACCTAGAATATGTTTTTAAGGAAGCTACTTGGAGAGTATAAATAAGAGGCAAGGCTCTCTCATTTTAATCACACTTGAGCATATTGAATATCTGTATGTGTATGATTGTTCATTTGTTCATTGCTTATTTACTCTGCAGTTATTGGATAATAATGCTTCATTGATATAACACTTGGATTATATGGTTAAAAGATATTAAATTGCTCTATTACTGATTCACCCCCCCTCTCAATAATCCAACAAAACTTGATAGATTCTGTATTACTTGGATGATCACTACTTGATCCTTCTTCATATCCCAATACAACTTTCAACTTTGAACTTCTTTGCTAATTTAGGATGGAGGTTAATTCTTCTGAGGCTTTAATACTTGGCAGATTTTGATGATACAATCCTTTAAATTTCTCCATTTATTTTCTAGTTTTTACTATCTCTTTTTCTAAGGCTTCACACCTGACTTTCTTCTCTGACAATTGTTGTTTCAGTATGTCTTCTATTTTCTTTGCCTCTTCTAATTCCACTTTTAGCAGAGCAAAGTCTTCATCAGGTTTTTAACTATCTTTGTTGAATTGTGTCAACAATTTTTTTTGCTTTCTGTTTTTAGTTTTGAGTCTATCAATTTCTTCCAGTGCACTGATCAGTTCTCCTTCCAAATCAACCACAACTTCTTCATCATAATTCTCCTTGGCCATAAGCATGAAGTCATTTGCCTTATCTTAACAGGATGAGTCACTATCAATGTCTTCTGAGGAGTTGTCATTATTTGCAACCAAACTTTTCTTCTTCTTATATTTCTTATATTTGTACTTCTTTTCATCATCAGAGTTCTGGTCCTTTTTCTGATGAGGACACTTAGAAGAAAAATGACCTATCTTACCACAGTTAAAGCATTTGAAGGGCAACTTCCCTTGATATTTTTCTGATCCTTTCTTTAACCTTCTCACAAATTTTGCCTCAATATCGTCTAATTCTGAATCAGTATTCTTGTCTACTTTAAAAGATGCTTCTCTAGTACTGGATTTATCTTTGTTAAGTCTCATTTCATATGCAGTTAGAGTTCCTAGAAGTTGATCAATGGATAGAGTTTTAAGATCATTTAATTCTTCTATTGCAAAGACTTTTGGATTAAATTTATCAGGCAAAGATCTTAAAATCTTCTGAACTAAGAGTGAGTCATCAAACTTCTCACCAAGACCCTTCATAGCATTTACAAGTTCTTCAACTCTTAAAAAACATTTGCTAATTGTTTCATCTTCATTCATCTTTAGTTGTTCAAATTTCAATCTGTATGTTTGAAGTTTGGCATCTTTTACTTTCTCATTTCCTTCATAACAGCTAATAAGTTTATCTCACATTGCTTTGGCAGTATCGAGATGCATCACCTTTACAAACTCAGCTTCAGCAAGTCCATTCAAGATAGCATTCATTCCCTTAGCATTAAAACTAAACTCTAACTTATCATCCTTGGAGGCTAGAACAACAGGCTTTGTATATCCAGACTCTACTACATCCCAAACATCAGCACCCAAGGCCATTAAGTTCGTTATCATTCTAATCTTCTAGAAGGAAAAATTTGTTCCATCAAATAGAGGGGGCTTAGAGGCCAAAGTCCCTTCATGACTTGTCATGTTTAAGCTTACAAATCTACCTTTGAATAAAAGGAACCTGCTCTGATACCAATTGTTGGAATTACTAAGACAACTAAGAGGGGGGGGTGAATCGGTTGTAATTTAGCTTAAACAATTTTTATGTCTATTAAAATTATTAATCTTTCTTCAAGTGATCATCAACAATATACGACATATGGACAGTAAAAGTAAAGAGCATCAGTCACACATAAGGTATACCTAGAGACAGATTTTTCACGAGGAAAGCCATAAAGGGAGAAAACCTCTTCTTCTTCGAAATGATAGGCAGTGTTTTAAGTTCTGTACATCATCTATAATTGAGCACCAACTCAATATGAGGTTGCTACCTCTGTTTTACAAGCTGCAACTTGTTTGAGAGCACAAACTCTCTGGTTTCTCTAGCACCCACTAGAAGGAAGCACCAACTCCCTTAATGTTCCAGCACCAACTGGATGGAAGCATCAACTTCCAGTTACACAGGCTCCAACGTGTATAACATAGAACACTTGTTCTCCCTTGCACCACCCTGCCACCCTGGTTTCTCTGGCTGCAACCAGATGAAAGCTACAACTTCCTATGTTCAAGTTCTCGCTTGAACTTCTGAGGACAACAGTCCTCTCGAGCACCTCCCAACCTCCCTGAAATATGAATAAATAAGTAAACAATCAACTACGAAGATTAATTAGTTCTTACCAATGTCTCTTTGTTCTGTAAATCTAGTCTTCTTCTAACTGTTCTGCAATTCTTCTCTTCCTTTGTCTGTTCCTCAGGTCTGCTCTACATCAACTTCTTTTGTTATTCTGCTCAGCTTCAAGTTTTCTTTCATTATCTGTTACTCTTCCCTGAGCTTCATCTCACACTATCCATATTTTCAATCTCACTCTCCGCTCTATGATTTTTCTTTTCTTACAATTTCATTCATTTTCATACGGAACAACCGCATGCGCGTTGTCTGTCTCATTTCCTTTTATTCACACCTCCCTGACGGTTCCACTTCCCATTTCCTTAGACAAAACAATGACAAGTGTCCGAGCAACTAAAACACTAACTGATTCGCAATCATGAGTCTGTTTTACTAACAGATTCGCAACTGAGGAGTTAACTGTGAGAGAGAACAATAGCCCTCCGATCTTCGTTCAAATTCACCTGCACGGTTGGATTGGCTTCATGAGATCTTGCATTCATTTCAGCATTTCTGTGGCTAAGCTTAGCACCTCTAGCTTCTACCTCCATTTTCCATCGATGTGATCAATGGCTATGACCACGCGCTTATGCATAAAGCGCTTTCGCGATTTCTCATTTCGTGATTTTCAACACTATGCCGTGTTGACCCCAATTCAACGGAATTTCGATCGTTTGCCACATGTCCTATGATTCCACGGTCCAGATCTGATCTAGATTCAATGGCTGCGATTGAATCGCGATTTTGCATATCGCGATTGCTGCATTGTTTTCTTTGCCTCTCCATGTCACAATTCACGAAACTCCAATATGGGGTTAGATCAACGGTTCATATATGGTCTTGATTCAACGACTGAGATTGAATCACGATTTCGACATTCTTGATGTTCGGTGTTTTTGTCACTTCAAAGTCTCGATCCATGAAACTCCGTAATGGAGTCGGATCAATGGTCCAGATCACATCTTGATCTGACGGCTCAGATTAAATCACGATTTTGCATATCGTGACATCGAGATTTCTATTGTTAATAATCTTTGACATCTCGAACAATCTATCCCCGAAACTCTGACATGGACTTGAATCAACGGTCCAGATTCAACCTTAATCTGACGACTCAGATTAAATCGTGATTTCGCATATCGCGACATCGAGATTCCTGTTGTTAATAATCTTTGACATCTCGAACAATCGATCCCCAAAACTCCGACATGGACTTGAATCAACGGTCTAGATTCAACCTTAATCTGACGGCTCAGATTAAATCGCGATTTTTCATATCGCGATATCGAGAGGTTAGGGAACCCTGTTCCTTTGACTCTCCCGTCAGCGAAATGACAATCTATCCCCACGTGTCCTGCTTGATGATGGACGGTCCTCCTTGATGATGGACGGTCTTCCTTCTTTCGGGATTTTGTGAGCCCCGCTACTCCTTGCACTTTAAAGAACGTGTAGGTTCTCCTTGATCCAATGATGATCGGGTCCTGCGCTTGGATCTAACGTCTGAGATCTGTCCTCCTCTTCAACACTCTTCTTGTCTACATTCAGATCTAATGGCCCTCGTTCTTTTGGGAATTTTGAATGGGGTCCAACGATCAAATATGCTTCTCAAACCTTACGGGCCTACCTCTTCAGCGTGCTCTTATTAAGATCTGATGGCCATCGGGGATTCAGGAAGGGATCCAACGAACACGGTTGTTGCTCTTCTCCGATTATCACTGCACCGCTAATCATCGCAGTTGTACTCAAGCCATTATCACTACTGTACTTGCCATACTTCTGTTTGCCTGTCTGTTACAAACTTCATGTACTCATGCCATCTTCATTGTTGTACTTGCCATCAATGACAAGCATTCGCTGTCTGTTAAAATATTTGCTCGTGTTACTATCTTATGTTTTTTTAATTCTTATTTGTTGTTTTGAAAGCTTTCTTTTATTTATGCTTTTCTATTCCTTATTATTGCCAATTTATCTGTATTCCTAATATCTTTGTCCTTTTATCTTATGGGATAAGATCTTCATTTATGAATATACCCAATCCTTTTAAAATCTTCAACCGCAGATATGTAATCATAGAGAGAATTAGTATATTATCCCAAGTATCAAATACTTATATACGAAGCTGCTACATACGAATTCAGGAAAAGATATATACATACAATATATATTCACGAATTCAGAAAAAAGATATATACATACAATACATATTCACGAATTCAGGAAAAGATATACACATACAATTTATATATTATTTTGACGTATATTCATTTCATTTGACGTTGACAGAAATAATCTGTAGTTACAGTTATTCGTGAAACGCTGCTGTACTTGACAGACGAGGTGTGAAGTGAATTTATTTATTTGTAATTTGAAAGATCACGTGAGTAGTGTGGATGGTATATAAGTGGAGTCGGATCCAGATTTAAGTAATACGAGAAAAGATTGGATTCTTCATTCCTTTTTCTATTCAAATCAAAAATATGTTTCAGCGATACAAGCGGTGAAGAAGATGTATATCATTTACATATATGTTTTATTAAATTAATAATTTGAAATATTAGATATATCATGTAAAATAATGTGTAATAATTTAATTTTAATTTTATTATATTTAATTGTTAAAAAATTAAATTTAAGTTAAAAATTTTTAAGTTAAAAACTTTTATACAGTTTGAGTGGGTTTAATGGTTAAGAACATGTGTTTCTTCTTAAAAGGTTATAGGCTTGGCCGTGACCTTAAAAATAGATTATTATTATTATTATTGTTATTTATAATATGTATTTCTTCTTACTTCATAAGTTAGAAATATATATACTAAATTGTATGATAATTTAGAAATATTTATTTCTTCTTACTTCATAAATTACAAATATATAATAAAAATATTAAAATATCATTTAAAGTCCACTTAAATAAATTGGACTTGGTGGAAATGTGTTAAATATAATTTAAAGAGCTTTAACATCTTCTCTCATACTTAAATATCTACATACCTCATCATAACCATTAAACTACAATCCAATAAATAATACACTTATAATATACATTGATTTTTTCTTCTAAGTTAAAAAACTATATTTATCTTTTCACATTATATATAAAAAGAGACAATTATCATTATTCTTAGTAGAGGTCCGTCTTAAGAGGAAACTAGAGCCTCTATCAGCCAAATATCATCATGTATGATTAGATAGTTTATAGTATGTCAGATATAAAATGATATACAAAACATCATATCTAACCTTAGGAGACTATCCATGATGGACCAAAAAAGACTAAGAAATACCACAGACATCAGGTGATCTAAGAATGCAGACTTTCCTCAATTTCCTTCTCCATCATCCCATCTTCTTTATCAACCACTTCTTGTGATGTTTTGGATGATTGAGGACCATCCTTGATTTCAATTGGATTGTCTTTAGATCCCACTGGATTAGAAAAATCCTTTGCTTTATGTTTTCCCTTCTTCTCCTTTGTTGTTGGAGTCACTGAAATTGTAATCCAAAATACTACCTTGCATACAACCTCAAATGTTCTTTCAAAGAGATGAATTGTATGCAATATATCTTGCTCCTCCTCCTTTGTCTTCTCCATGACCTGAGCTATCATGGCCTTCACCATCCAATGAAACTCAACAATCCTAAAACACTTGGTCACCCTGGCTCTAGAATATCCTGATTTTTTCACCTAACGTTCTACCTCATCTAAAAGATGTGAATCAAATATATTTTGTTTTTTGTCCCAAACCAATTTCTCCACCTCCTCAACTCGTGCTATGGTTGAAACTGAACAATTTTCGAGATACAAGAGTTCTGCCTCCCAGGTCCCCCTTTTGGCCCTTGTTGTATATTGGGGCCTCTTCAAGGATGAGGCCTTTTGATCCAAGAGGATCTAAGGAACACTCACAGAGGTCTAGGAGGATCCAAAATGCTCATAGATGTCCCATGGGATCCATAAATGCTCAAAATTTGACCATCTCAAATGATCAAGAAAATGACATCAATGCGTAGAGCTCGTCGTCAACTTTCCAAAGACGCAAACAATGCCTCAAATAGAGCTTGTATGCAAAATTTATGAGCATTCGAAGTTTAGATCAAGTTGGTATCATAAATCGTTTGGTTTTTCAGATCATGTTGGTATCCGAGATGGTTTTGACATTTATTTGCAAGTGAATGCTTACGAGGTCTAAGTCTAAGCGAGGTGAAGGAAATCTTGGAAGTTATAATCATGAAATTGGTTCAAGGGGCTTCACTCGAAGAGAAGAAATGGAACATGAAGATGTTCTTTATGAGGCTGATAAAGAGTAGTGAAATTTTTTCCTTGAGATGACCTCCATGGTTAAAGAATTGTGGGAAGACCTAGAAAGACGAAGAGAAACTCCTCATCAAAATGAAGGTGGTATAGTTGAAACAATGGTAAAATTTGAAGGAGAAGGTATGTAGTCAAAGGTATGGAGTCAACGAGGGTTGAACCCACAACGTCCCTAACCCAAGACTTAACAAATCCCTCCATACCAATGCGTCATGCAATAGTTCTTAATATATATGTGGCAAGCATTATATATAAGTTAATATACAAAGTTCCATTTGGGTGGCCAAAGGGCCGAGGGCCTAAGCCCTCGACCCTTGTCTCTCGGTCTTGTTACATACCATATGACCCACACTTGTTAATGAAAGGGGCTTAATAGAAAATGCTGACGAATATAACTGCGTATTATATGGTTGTAAAACCATATAAAAACTTACCAAAGTTCACGCAGAGGTCTTGTTAACCATATACATATACATATACATATATATACCAACAAAAGCCAAGATATGTGGTGGTTGGTGGGGCTTGAACCCCCGACCCACCACATTTATAACTATGCCTTGACCAATTCGGCTACAAGTCTGAATTTGGTTATGGAAAAAACCAAAATATATTTGGATGCCAACCTTGGAATTCAAGATTTGGTTAAGGGGCACACATATTTAATGGTGCGCAACCCAAGGTAGAAAAAAAACACATTCCAATGCAGAAACACATGCCGAGGTACATTTTTTTATATGCAGAGTGCATTTATGTGTTGCGAAGTGTGTGCCGAGTTTGCTAAGTTTATGTGTTGCATGGAAAAGTGTGACATATGGTATATTGTCTATGCCTAGGTAAGTTTATACTTGTTGGATTCATTTTTTCACAAGGATTATGGATATGAAGTCTATTTTGTTATCAAAGGTCATTTGTAAAAGTATTACCTCATTTTGTCATGTATGAGACACATAGTCTCATTATACGTGTAAAAATGGTTTTTTCGGCCCCTGTTCAGAATTTGGCTGAATTTATACTCAATTTTCTCATAATTTCGCAAGGCATTCAATGGTAAACTCCTTTTATACATTTAAGAAGAAGAATTAAAGAGAGTTCAATAAATTGGATTTTTATGCGCCATATTGTAATGTAATTTGGTATTTTGAGATGATGGAGAACAATCATGCTATATAAATGGACTTTGAAGATGAAGTGACATATGTCATTCATATATGTAATTTGAGTTATTTTATTTTCTGCTATATTATCTCATCATTCTTCAAGTTATTCATCGGTATTAATGAAGTTTATGGACAAATAAGCATATTCACATGTATTTTTGCAAATAGTCAAGCGATCTTCATTTACCGAATCTGGTCGGATGTTTTTATGTATGTTTAAGGGTTATTTTTGCATCTAAGGATTTTCAGATCAAGTTGGTATCAGAGCTAGTTTTGACGTTTATTTACAAGTGAATGCTTATGAGGTCCAAGTCTAAGTTAGGTGAAGGAAATCTTGCAAGTTATAATCTTGAAATTGGTTCAAGGGGATTCACTCGAAGAGAAGAAATGGAGCATGAAGATGTTCTTTCTAAGGTTGATAAGAAGTTTCGAAAACTGCTCCTTGAGATGAAATCCATGGTTAAGGAATTGTGAGAAGACCTAGAAAGACGAAGAGCAACTCCCCATCAAAATGAAGGTGGTCCAGTTGAAACAATGGTAAAATATGAAGGAGAATGTGAAGAACCTCCAAGGTCTCCTCCATCCCCATCATCACCATGATTTTCTTCCTCCTCCTCCTCATCATCTTCCAATGGAAATGAACATTCTTCTCATAAGAGGAAAAATCGTTCTAAGAAGTCTTCTCGTTCTCATGATCTGCCTTTTTTAAAGCTAGATGTAAAGTTTGATTTTCCTACTTATGATGGAGAGTTGAATGCATAAAAGTTGGATAATCAGGTCAAACAAATTGAAGTATATTGTAGGGTACATAAAATCACACAGGACACTTCAAGGATATAGCTGGATACTCTCTGCTTGAGTGGCACAACTTTGATATGGTGGGAGAGTCAGACACACGCTGATATTATTCAACATGGTAAAATCATTTCTTCTTGGATTGAGTTTACCACGACATTAATAAAACAATTTTATCCATTAGATTATATGAAAACATCAATGATTGCTTGGCAACATCTGAGACAAGGAAAAGGGAATTTTTTTAAAGCTTATACATAGGAATTTAAAAGGAAGACATTATCTTTGGGAATTCCATTACATAATACCGAGACTCTTCTAAATTATATTGGTGGTATGAAATCATATCTTCACCATACTATATTGATTTTTAATCCTACTAATATTGACGAAGTATCAGTACAAGCTACTCATCTTTAAGCCAACAAAGGAAAACATGTTGTTGAATATATGTTAGAGGAGCCACATGAATTCAAGGAGAAGTCAAAGGGAAAAGGGAAGAGTAAGAAGACAATTACAGTGAAGAAGGATGAAGAGAAAAAGCTTACATGTTCTCATTGCGAGAAGAAATGAGATGATGAGAAGCATTGTTGGAATTTCCATCCAGAATTGAAGCTAGAGTGGGATCAACCTAGAAAGAGTAAAAAAAACAGCATGACCATGGTACAAGATCTTGGATCAGATTCTAAGGATGAAACCAAGGTTACATGTAATACCCATGTTTCCCCCAACTTGTAAATATCACTATATTTTTCTAAAAGGGTAGTGTAAATATTTATGCTACTAATGCAAAAAGGAAAATGTTGGACAACTGTTGAGGGGTATTTCCTATACAGGTCATGATGCCATGAGAGGGAAACAATGAGGAAATTTCCCTTGCCAATTTAAAATTCAATAAAAATCCAGATTTCCCATTTTCTAGAATTGTGGTTAATGGAGGAAGTTGGTAGTTGAACTATCATCTTCCAACATTTATGAAAAAGAATGGGTGTTGTACCATAACTTCCTTGCCTCAAAAGCATGGGAAGAAAAATACCCATCTAGAGGATTCTGGGCTGACCCATGAATTGGGGGATTTGACAGACAAAATATTGTTGAAAAAGGCAGGAAATGAAGGGAAAATTGCAAGTAGAGAAGATGAGAGATAGTTAGTTGATTCTAGGAGCCATTTTTTGAGTAGAGAGGATGTAAAGGAATGAGTCTGCTGACTATTTCTAAAGAGGAAGAGCATGTGCAGATATATGGTTCTCAAGAGAACTGAGAAATTAATATGTTTCTGGGTACAAGAATTGTTGGGTAACATTTTCTAACCAAACTGATAAATGAGGTTGAAAAGAAGATGAGTGACTGATGAAGCACTCATTGCAGACCCCCTTGCTTGGTGGAGAGAAAACCGATCTTCCAAGTTCCTATGGGAAGATGAGAGTGATCTCCATCCTTGGATTTTGCTGAATAGAAGGAAAAATCTCTCTCGGGGCATCAAATCTAGCTAGCGGGTGCCAGTGGTAAATCCTTCCAGGAATTGTTGTGCTTACAGTTGGGTGGAAAAGGGTACCCTTTTCAGCAGTTACAACACTATCTGGTTTCTAGATAAGTATATTTTGTTAAATATCTATAGTGTTAAGATCAAAGAAAATTATATACTATGTTTTAGAACTATGTAAGTTCAATTTCTGACAAAAGTGACTTGAGAAATTTAAGTAAAATGAAGAGAATGTCTTAGCTAAAGCTCATTTGATTTAATTCCTTATCTCTTGACTATATGCATGTTAAAATCAGATTTCTGGAAGTGAATGTTGTGGTTGACTACATTGCACAATTTAATGCATGCTTTGGCAATGATGATTGAACAGTTAAAAATATCTATAAAACATTTGATCCAGGTGGATATTGGTGGCTACCCACCTATTCCAACTGACTCCTCTTATCAATTTTTAGTTCAACACTTTCTTTTGTACTTCTTTGTAATTGTGGGTTCTACACTTTAGGGGATGTATGAAGCCCTACACATCTTCCAGGTGGATACTGGTGGCCTCTCACCTAATCCAACTGGCTTATTTTTTATGTTTTCATGTCAACACATCTTGATGTACTTTCAGGGCCGTTTTGGAGCCCTAAACAATGTTTTTTTTTTCTCACCACAATCAAATTGTAGACATAGTCAAAGTTTGATGGCGTAAAGTGTAGTTCTCTAAAATACCTTTCCAACGGGCTATCACATGCCCAAAATGGATGTCATATGAAAAATTTATGACCCCAGGAAGTTAAGGTACCAACTTACCCATAGGGGCCCACATAACTTTTGGCGTTTCATCTCCTAGGGTTAGGTTTTTGGATTTCTAGGGTTTTGGAATCCTTGAGTAATGTTAAAAAGGCCTCTGGAACCTCATTGTAATCATTCTGCTAAATGGATGTGAATATAAGCCACATCTCTTCTTAGAGATAGCTACCACAATTCATGCAAGTGTTTCAGTTCTGTAGTCTTACAATTTCAGCCTATGTCATTTATTCAATAGAAGATATTGTTCACTGGATATCTGTGTTGTTTTTCATATATCTGTGTTTATTGTATTCAGTCTGTTAATCAATTCATTCTACTCCTAAATCCGTATCAATGGTATTAGAGCAGACTTCTCTTCATTTATTTTTCTTCGTGCATGTCCCCGACAATATCTGGGTACAAGAAGTTGGGACTCGAACCAATCAAGACATTGCAATATCAGTCGCGCCGAGCCCAAAAACAACCAATGGGAGATGAAAAGAAAGATGATGGAGTAGGATATCCTTTTAAAATGTTGCTCGAGGAAGCCCGTGTGTGACAAAGGAAATAAATGATGGACAACTTTGTGCAGATCCTTCGACAAATTTCCACAGGAGAAGCATCTTCATCAAGAGGCCATGCAACCCCCTTCAAGGTACAGATAAATTTTGATATTCCATTATTTGAAGGATTGATAGATGCAAATGTTGTAGATAAATGGTTGAATATGCTCGAAGGGTATTTTTCAGTCCGTAACTTTTTCGATGGGGAAAATATTACTTTTTCACTCCTCAAGGTCGTCCCCCATGTTAAAGACTAGTGGGACACTTACTCTGAGCAAATGGACATAGAGGAATCTGGAATATTTGTGGTTTCCTCTACATGGGATTCCTTCTGGGATGCCATTAAAGAACATTACTACCATGTTGGAAACTATGAGGACCAATACACCAGATGGACCACCCTGCGTCAAGAAAGGGACCAGACAGTACTAGATTTCACCAATATTTTCCATACCCTGCACAACAAGTTGGGTATCAAAGACTCTGAGCGACATATGGTGCTCAAATACCATGATTGTTTGCATAAATACATTCAAATATAAATGGAGTTTCTAGACATCGCCTCATTGGGTATGACTTATAGATATGATGTCAAGATTGAGAAGAAAATTAAGTAGAAGAGGTGAGAGTTTGGATCTACAAACTCCTCACAGCCGAAGCAGGGAAAAGACAACCCCAACCCACACAACAAGGAAAAAATCAAAGATGGCCACTCTTAGGACAACCAATCCAAGCTGCAACACAAGAAGGGAAATGAGAATATGAAGAAGGACATAGGAAAATGGTGTGAATACCATAAAATCCCTTGGCACAACACTGAAGAATGCCACTCCAAGAAGTCACTCATGGTCGAGATGAAAGATTCCGAGCTAGAGGCTGATTCTGATTCCGAATCAAATCTAGAAGGAGGGAAGCGAATTATCCATGCTAAACCCAGTGCCACTGTCGCTACCACCAAAGTCCTGCCAAGTGAACTAGAAGAACAAGGGGAAGGGGAATGAATCTTTCACTCACAAATGTGGGTAAAGGGGGCTCCAATTCATTTCATTGTCGATAGAGACAATTAGAAGAACCTGATATCAACATAGGTCATCAAGCAACTGGACCTGCTAAAAACACCACACCCGCAACCCTACACCATCGACTGGCTTCACCAAGGAAGAGATCTCCGTGTCAGTCAACAATGTCGTCTGCCCTATGACATTAATCCCTTCAAAGATGAGGTATTGTGTGATATTTCTCCCCTTGAATCCTGTGATGTTATTTTAGGACAACCATATTTTTGGAAGCATCATGCTTTGTATGAGTCTAGAACCCGCAATGTTATTATTACTTTGGGTAGAAAATTGTACATGATACCATAGGTAGCGCCACCTACCGCTATTTATTTAATCTCTGCTAAGAAATGTAGTAAGTTCATTTCACAGACCGTAAAGTTCGTCTTCTTTGTGATCCATGATCACAATAAGAAGAAGGTCACTACCACATCCATGGCCTCTACACAGAGCCTTTCTGTGTAGTAGAAGAAAGTGGACGAGATCGTGGAAGAGTACATAGACATCTTCTCTTCACCCACCAGGGTATCGACGCACTACTAATTCAAGCATCCAATTGATATAACCCCCGGTGCACCTCTACCTAATGGACCAGTCTATCATCACTCGCTAATAGAAAATGAAAAAATCAAGTGTCAAATCCAAGAGCTTCTTCAAAAAGGGAACATCAGACCCAACTCCTCCCCTTATGGAAGCCCGATTGTACTAGTGTAGAAGAAGGATGGAACCTGGCGAATCTGCATTGATTACCAAGCATTAAACAAAATCACAGTAAGAAACCGGTAACCAATTCCGAGGATTGATGACCTTCTTGACCAACTCAAGGGGAAAAGTTATTCATCAAGATTGACCTAAAGTCTGGCTACCACCAGGTTCCCATCGAACCAACTGATGTTTGGAAGACAACTTTCAAATCTGATGAAGGTCTCTTTGAATGGTTGGTCATGCCCTTTGGCCTAACAAATGCACTAGCCACTTTCATGAGGTAGATGGATGATGTATTGAGAACCTTCACCAACTCTTTTGTGGTGGTATATTTGGATGACATCCTCATCTTCAACAAAACTTAGGAGGAGCACATGCGGCATATTCAATAGGTTTTGAGCACTCTGTGACAACACAAGCTATATGCCAACTTGGAAAAATGTTCCTTTGGCATGAAAATGGTCCAATACTTGGGCTACATTTTTGATGAGCATGTGGTACATGTCGATCCCGCTAAGATCCAAGTCATCAGTGACTAGCCAACCTCTACCACACTAATCGAGCTTCAGAGCTTCTTAGGACTAGCCAATTTCTACCGACGGTTCATGTTGGGATTCTCCCATATTGCATGGGCCCTTGTCCACATGACCAAGGGCAGTGGCAGTGAAAATTTAGTGTGGGGGAAGGAACAACAAGGAGCATTTGATGATCTGAAGCATCGCTTGTTCTCAAATCCATTACTCTCCTTGCCCGATCTGCAACAACCGTTCAAGATTGAGATTGATGCATTTGACTATGTTGTAGGCTCATTTCTTACTCAACATGGTCATCCAATGGAATTCCATAGTGATACTGTTAAGAACCAAATATCAATATAGCATAGAAAAATCTCAGAATAAGTATTCAACGCCTTGAAAAAGAGATAAATTCAGATAATAAGCCTCTTCGAGGGGGAAACCTCCTCATGCCCACATAAATGTACAATTACAAGATGATTCAAAATGAAAATGTCTCCTTGGTATATATAGGAGACTAGGAGGTATAATTACAACTAATGGCCTAAATCCGACATAAATAAA
>JZKD02S1696784.1:72293-98859 GCA_000966675.3 Picea glauca
AGATGATTCAAAATGAAAATGTCTCCTTGGTATATATAGGAGACTAGGAGGTATAATTACAACTAATGGCCTAAAGCCAACATAAATAAAATAACATTACTAATACAATATGCCCTAATTAAGGGGTAATGAGCCACTATTTAGGGCTTAACAGAGACACTCTCAAATACTCTCCAAAAATACCCCACCTATGACAAGGAAATGTATTCCATTGTACAAGCCTGTTGTCAATGGAAACATTACATTATGGGAAAGGAGATGATCATCCACATTGATCACAAGCCTCTATAGTTCATACAAACACATGGGAAGTTGTAGAATGATCACCATCAAAAGTGGTCAACCTACTTGCAGCAGTTCCATCTCAACATCAAGTATAAGACAGGGAGCACAAATCGTGTCGCTCGCTGCCTCAGTCGACCTCCCGTGGCTGCACTCACCATTGTGCTCCATTATTGTGGACACGAGGCATATGAGTGGCCCCAAATTTATCAGCAAGATCAAAACTTCGCCACTACCTATAAGCTCTTGGGTACATGCGCGATTGTCACCGATTTTCACAGTTAGGACAGGTTGTTATGCCATTTGGGCCATCTCTTTGTTCCTGCAAGCGAGCGTGCAAAGATGATTTGAGAAGCCCACTACAATAGGGTGGCATGACATTTTTGCGTGGATAAAACTGTGGTCATTCTCCAAAAATATTTTTATTGGCAAAAACTTTTTTATTGGCAAAAACTTTGACAGGACGTCAACAAGTATATCAGATCTTGCATTTCCTGTGCCATTGCCAAGCCATCCATCAAGAAGCAAGGATTATACACCCCTCTTCCTACCCCCGAGAAGCCTTGGGAATCCATCTCGATGGATTACATGTCTGGTATTCCATCCACCAAGTAAGGAAATGATTGTGTATTTGTGGTCGTTGATCGGTTTTTCAAGATGGCCATCCTCACATCCTGCAAGAAGAAAATCGCAGCGACAGATACTGCCAAGCTCTTCTTCGAACGAGTGTGGGTCCATTTTGGGATACCACATACCATCACCTCTGATTGAGATAGCATATTCCTCAACACATTTTGGTCAGGTCTCTGGTCAATGTTGGACACCAATCTCACTAAATCCACTTATTTCCACCCCCAAACAACCGACCAAACAGAGGTTGTCAATCAGATGATTGTGCACATCCTGCACATGTACAACTTGATGCAGGAGCATCACTCCACCTCATCAGTGTGCCAACATTCCAACACATCAGCACGAGGAGAAAGAGAGGCATTGAACCTCTCACATTTTTAAATTTGAAATCAGATCCCATGGGGATTTGCGTTGTAAGGATTTTAATGCCAAGCCATTCCTTTGTACAGGTAGTTGTTGGATTTCGATTAAAGGGTTACTTGTAGCAGGCCCAGATCATATTCAGGTCTGGGTAAACCTTTACGAGAATTCAATGTAATTGATGAGGTTAGGTGAGAGAGTACGAGCTCGCATAGCCCCTCTTTGATAATGAGATCTTGTTTCAGATTTCAAGAAAAAGGGGAAGGAAGAAAGGTAGATAGTCAAAGAAAGATAGAGAGGTCTGGGTAGAGAGGCCTTAGAGGTAGAATAGTTCTGAGAGAGAGAGCTAGAGAGAATTGAGACTTGTTACAATCCATTTTTTTTTGTAAATCATCTATATAGACACATAGATATAATAGAAAGGCATTTTTCCTGCATATCGTGTGTTTATGTATGCTTTACATGTTTTTATGAATTTTCATGTTTTGAATGTGCAACTGGTGAAGTATTGCCCGAGTTTCAATTATTTCTAATTTTTGAGTTTCCGAGTGCAAGGAGTGCACATAGTCAGCAAAGAGTGCGTTGAAAGAGGGCTAACCTCAAGAGAAATCTCAGGAGGGATACCGTCGAACCTTCATCAATAGAAGTGAAAGGACTGCATGGGAAGATATCTGTATTGAGTTCAGAGAAGACCAGAGTTACTTAGGACTCTGTAGAGCTCTTCCAGGTGGGAATTGAGGTAGGGCAAGTGTGCACAAGAGAAATATGTGTCGAGTTTGAGAGAGAGACAAAGTTACTGAATACTCTATGAGGAAAAGATATGCAAGGAGTGCATAGAGAAGAAGAATGCCAGGAAGGCAAGAAGTATTTCTTGTTCAAGAAATTCTTCGAGATTCCGAGTTTGATGAAATCCTAAGAATGCAAGGTGTGCGTGAGGGATTGAAATCTTCAAGGAGATCAAGTTCAGAAGGGATAACATAAGGAGAGCACATGAGACAGACTTATTCTAAGTCCATAATCTTAGAAGAGATAATGCCTTCAGACACACAAGTGATACCAAGAGTTGGGTTCACAGGAAGGAAGTTCAAAGGCTGAGACCTTTTGAACATGGACATAATTTTCTAAGTCGAAGAAAATTCCAAGGTCAGGAGGAGGAGAAACAAAAATCGTCTAATCAGTTGTAGCGAGGAGTCTAGACCATTAGATCCATGACCAGGAAGAGGAGGAATGAGCACAGGAGGAGAACCGATATGAGTCGTCAGATCTGGGTGCATGGACCAACAGTCGTTGGATCTAGAGGAACTTGCATGAGGTTTAACCCTTTGGAGCTGCACATGAGAGTGGGCTTTGCAAAGTCTTGAAGTCCCAACTGTCCAATGGAAAGGATGCATGGCAGAAGCTCAACATTTCGCTGACTTGTGACACAGAGGAGTCAATGGGAAGTTTCGTGAGAAGTCACGAAACATGAACGCGCGATTAGATCACAGTCGTTGGATTGAGCAGAGGAGAAGATCCAGACTGTCAAAATCCATGTCCAGACAATGTGAAGAGTGCACAAGAGGAAGATAGATCTGATTCATCAAATCTAGCACATGGACCAACAGTCATTAAATTCGGAGGAGAGTGCATGAGAGAAGTTTCGAAATCATCGGGACTATCCATTGGGAAGGATGTGTGGCGAGCCCTCAGTGTTTTGCTTACTCATGGAGTGAGATGGTCAAAGAACATAATTGTTAGAACTCGTGATGTGTAGATTCATGATTTGATCATGGTCTTCCATCAAGGAGGGTAGGTGGCGAAAGGTTGTCATTTCGTTGACTCGTAGAGATGAAGAGTCAATGGAAGGAATAGATCACAACCATTGATTGTTTTGACATCATCAGAGCCATCCATTTGGAGGGACGTGTTGCGAGAGATCAACATTTTGCTGACTCGCTACTGGAGAAAGTTAAAAGGGCAGAGTTGAGAACTCGCGAGGTTTGAACTCACGATATGATCTGAGCCATCAGATCACAAGAGAGCTGTGACCGTTGATTTGGGTGAGGGGACATCGGAAGTTCGAGGATCGGTCTTTCGAAGGACAGGCATTAGGTTGTATTCCAACTTCACGAAACGTGAAGTCCCAATGCACTCGGAGGATTAGCCCCAGGTCACAGGAGAGGGTCACATGGACGTAGGCCAAAGGAGGATCTAAGGAAGTTAAGCCCTTTTCGGAGCTCGGGAGTTGGAGGAGTTGGGGCGCCTTGCATCAAAAGTCCTGAAGTCACGAAATGCGACACGTCGTTTAGGTTAATCCTGTGGTCATGGGAATGGTCACGTGAGCATAGGGAACTAACGGTCATTAAGCCCTTGTTAAGAATCGACTATCGGGAGAATCAAGGTGGCTCACACGTCGAAGTTCCTACACTCGAAGTCTCGAAGCACTTCTTGTGTAGACGCGCGATCACATCCCGTGGTCGCACGGAGGTGAATCTCGTGCTTGGTGCTTGTTCGCACAGGATGAGTTTCATAAAAGGACCTGTGGATTTGTTTAATAGAGGTTCCAGTAGGGACGAAAGAGATGTTCTAGCTCAAGGAGGGAGAACGATCAAGAGACCAGGAAGTCGCAGAACCCCGAAGGGGAGGGGGGTTGCATCAAATGGTATTAGAGATTAGATTGTTTGATTTCTACAACAAAGAGTAGATGAAGAAAATACTCTGATACACAACATAAGGTGGTATCAGATCACAAAATTTATTTATGTAGGAAACAAAGGTAATCAAAAGATCGATCCTTGCTTACAGACAATAGGAAAAAAGGAGAGACGGTGAAAGGAGATGACATGATAACATCTGATGGTATCACAGACATCAAGTGGTATCAGAAGTGAAGGTTTTCCTGTAGACAACATGTGAAGGAAACAAGAGAATTGGTATTCTGTGAGGAGGTTGTTGCAAGGACGCATCAACAAAAATTTAAATAGCCAGGGGAGCTGTAAGAGAAGATGGAGATGCTCTCAGATATAGAGTGATACATAGGTTTTCCAGGAGGGCAGACAAAAGGTGGAAATGGATATTGAAGGCCATGAGTGTGGTCGAAGAGAAGGCCGCAAGAAGAAGAGCAAGGCTGATATGGACCAAGAGCTCAACGACATAAGAGCACATATGGAGAAACTTGCATTTCAAATGCAACAATATGAAAAAGCACATTGGGTGTATGAATGGACCATGATGAAGAAGGTGAAATGGCCGATTAAGAAATTGTTGGCTAGAGGACAACAAAGGCTGATGAAAAGGTGGCTGAGGCATACTGAAAACCTCAGTGACACAGAGGAGGAAATGGTTCACATCCGTGAACCAAAAATTGAGAGAAATATCAACGATAAGGAGGAGAAAGAGAGATCAGATGAAGATCTCATAAACTACCAAGTGGGCGGAAATCGACTTTCAAATTTCCAGGTGGGAAATGGAAAGAGACCAGGTGGAGGTCTCGTATACTGCCTGGGGAGTAGTAATGAAAGTTCATATTTCTAGGTAGGCAATGAGATGGGGTCATTGGAGGATCTCATAGACTGCCACATGGGCAGGACAGAAATCCCAGATTGCTAGGTGGTCAAGGGAGAGGAGATGAGACCATATGACAGTCTAATGAACTCAGAGGTGAGTTTGGATCAGCAAGAAACATTGACAGAGGAGGATCATAGGAGCATTCTGATCATTGGGGGAATTATGGTATTCCTACCAAGCAACCCAGTTGAGGCTAGAGAATGTGTTGCAGATGTAGCAACAGAAGAAAGACAACCAACAATGACTGTCATAGAAGAAGAAGAAATGGAGAAAACATCAAAATATTCCCCAACAAAAGAGGAGCACACAGTCAAGATACTCACTCAACATGAAACAGAAGGAGAAGAGCATTCAGAGGATTGGCTCAAAATTTTCAGCTAGGAAGCTGAACATGAGATCACTGCAACATTGGAACTTGCAGCAGAAGAGGAAGCAGACAACATGGATTTTTCTGATCTGTATGAAGAATTGGAAGCCCTGGAGAGAAGGGTAATGGTGCAAATCTTGCACATCCAACAGGTCAATTTGGAGATATATAGAGAAGCGTACCATCCAAAGGAACGGTTGGAGAGAGTTGGAGATATGCCAACACAAGAAGAGATGATAGAGATCAAGATGTTAGAAGAGGAAGTCGAGCAATAACTTGGTAATGAAACTACGGAATTGAAGTCTACACTAGAGTGGAAACTCGATGCCACAAGGGGAGATAAATATAGTATGGGGGATTGAGTAGATCTACCCACTGACAAGGAAGAAGTGCAACAGAGAAGACTATGTAAGAAGAACCAACCACTGGAGTAGCTGGACAGAGTAATAGAAGAGATTAGGAAGCTAATGTTGAGGTCAGCAAAAGCGATCATCAAAGGAGAGATGAATAGGAGAGAACCTACCATAGCAGCGAGAGAGAAGAATAAGAAGAAGTAGCAACAACAACAATGACATAAATGGAGAAGAGCAAGAGGACAAATCCAGAAGATAATTTGGGATCCAGGTGGATTTCAATACTGGAGAAGGGGAGCTCATGAGCAAGAGCTCATATTTTTCCTAGCAGGGGAGTATGATGTAGGAGCATCGCTCCACCTCATCAATGCGCCAACATTCCAACACATCAATGCACAATTCAAGAGAAAGAGAGGCATTGAACCTCTCACATTTTAAAATTTGAAATCAGATCCCATGGGGATTTGTGTTGTAAGGCTTTTAATTCCAAGCCATGCCTTTGTACAGGTAGTGGTTAGATTTTGATTAAAGGGTTACTTGTAGTAGGCCCAGATCATAGTCAGGTCTGGGTAAACATTTATGAGACCTCAATGTAATTGATGAGGTTAGGTGAGAGAGTACGATAATGAGATCTTGTTTTAGATTTCAAGAAAAAGAGGAAGGAAGAAAGGCATATAGTCAAAGAAATATAGAGAGGTCTGGGTAGAGAGGCCTTAGAGGTAGAATAGTTTTGAGAGAGAGAGAGCTAGAGATAATTGAGACTTGTTACAATCTAGTTTGTTTTGTAAATCATATGTATAGACACACAAAGATAATAGAAAATCAGTTTTCGTTCATATTGTGTGTATATGTATGCTTTACATGTTTTTATGCATTTTCATGTTTTGAATGTGTAACTGGTGAAGTATTTTCCAAGTTTCAATTGTTTCTCATTTTTGAGTTTTCGAGTGCAAGGAGTGCACATAGTCTGCGAAGAGTGAATTGACAGAGGGCTAACCTCAAGAGAAATCTCAGGAGGGATACCCTTGAACCTTCATCAGTAGAAGGTCAAGGAGTGCATGGGAAGATATCTGTATTGAGTTTGGAGAGGAACAAAGTTATTGAGGACTCTGTAGAGATTTTCTAGGTGGGCATTGAGTCGGTGCAAGTGTGCATAGGATAACTCCATGTCGAGTTAGAGAGAGAGATAGAGTTACTGAATACTCTATGAGGAAAATGTCTGCAAGGAGTTCATCGAGTAGAAGAACACCAGGAAGGAAAGAAGTATTTCTTGTTCAATAAATTCTTCAAGATTCTGCGTTTGACGAAATCCTGAGAACACAAGGTGTGCATGGGAGATCAAAATCTTCGAGGAGATCAAGTTCAGAAGGGATAACATAAGGAGAGCACACGAGATAGAATTATTCTAAGTCTATAAGCTCAGAAGAGATAATGCATTCAGACACGCAAGCGATACCAAGAGTCGGGTTCACAGGAAGGAAGTTCAAAGGCTGAGACATTTTGAACATGGACAAAATTTTCTAAGTCGAAAAAAATTCCAAGATTAGGAGGAGGAGAAACAACAACCATCTGATCAGTTGTAGTGAGGATTCTGGACCATTAGATCCATGACCAGGCAGAGGAGTAACGTGCATAGGAGGAGATTAGATCTGATCCATCAGATATGGACGCATGGACCAATAGCCACTGGATCCAGAGGAACATGCATGAGGTTTAACCCTTTGGATTTGCATAGGAGAGTGCGATTTTCAAAGTTGTGAAGTCCCAACCGTCCATTGAAAAGGACACATGGCATCAACTCAACATTTTGCTAACTCGTGACTTAGAGGATTCAACGAGAAGGTTCATGAGAACTCGCAAAACGTGAACTCGCGATTAGATCCCAGTCATTGGATCGAGCAGAGGAGAAGATTTGGATTGTCGAAATCCATGTCCAGGCAATGTGAAGAGCGCGCAAGAGGAGAATAGATTTGAGCCATTGGATTTGGTGCGTGGACCAACAATCGTTGGATCCGGAGGAGAGTGCACGAGAGAAGTTCTGAAATCATCAGGAAGGACACATGGTGATAACTCAACATTTCACTGACTCGCGGAGAAAGAAGGTGAAAGAACATAACTGTTTGAACTCACAATGTGTGAATTCACAATTTGATCGTGGTCGTCCATTAAGGAGGGCATGTGGTGAAAGGTCATCATTTCGCTGACTCACAGAGACGAAGAGTCAAAGGAGGGAATAGATCACAACCATTGATCATTCCGATGTCATCAGAGTTGTCCATTTGGAGGGACACGTGGTGACGGATCAACATTTCACCAACTCACTACTGGAGAAAGTTAAAAGGGCAGAGTTGAGAACTCATGATATGATCTGAGCCGTCAGATCACAAGAGAGTCATGACCATTGATTTAGGCAAGGTGACATCGGAAGTTCGGGGATCAGGATTTTGAAGGACAGGCGTTAGGTTGTATTCCAACTTCGTAAAACGTGAAGTCTTGACGCACTCGGAGGATTAGCCCCAGGTCACAGGAGAGGGTCACATGGAAGGAGGCCAAAGGAGGATCTAAGGAAATTAAGCCATTTTTGGAGCTCAGGAGTTGGGGCACCTTGCATTGGGAGTCCCAAAGTTGTGAAGTGCAACGTGTTGTTTAGGTTAACCCCATGGTCATGGGAATGGTCACGCGAGCGTAGGGAGCTAACGATCGTTAAGCCCTTGTCAGGAATCAACTATCGGGAGAATCAAGGTGGATCACACGTCGAAGTCATGACACACAAAGTATCGAAACACTTCTTGTGTAGGCATGCGGTCATAGCCCGTGGTTGCATGGAGGTGAAGCTCACGCTTGGTGCTTGTTCTCACATGATGATTTTCATAAAAGGACCTATGGATTTGTTTAATAGAGGTTCCATCAGGGATGAAAGAGTTGTTCCAGCTCAAGGAGGGAGAACGATCTAGAGACTAGGAGGTCATAGAACCTCGAAGGGGAGGGGGGTTGCATCATAACTCTAAGAATATGCGTACATGAGATGAGAGTCTCCCCTATTTTCAACACAGCTACAATAGGGCTCTCCATAGCTCCACCAGCTACAACCCATTTTAGGTGGGACTGGGATTCCAACCCTTGGGTCCCATTGATATTTCACTACCTCTAGAAACCACGCAGACAAACTCTTCCCATGTTTATTCTGATACAAACAAAGCCATGAGATTCATTGAGCAGATTCGACACATCTGCCAATAGGTCCATGAGATTTTGTAGAAATCCAATGCTAGGTAAAAACAATGCCATGATAAACATAGGGTACCGCACCATTTTTAGGTTGGAGACAAGCTCTGGTTACACTTGAAAAAGGAGCGTCTTACAGATCCCCATTGGAAGATACACCCACTTATATATGGGCCTTACACCATCACCAAGGCTATGAGTAACAATGATTTTGATCTCAACACTCCACCCTTCCTTGGCTTGCACCCAATGTTGAATGTGGACCTCCTTCGACCATATTTTCCACCATTATTGGACACCTCAGAGATTGAAGAAAAGATGACACCAAAAGAACTCAACCCTAATTTCATGGAGCATGCATCCATTGATCATATAATGGACACATAGTTCAAGGACTCGCTAGAAGAGGATGCAACTTTATCAGGTTGTCAAGGCAGGGAAACTCCTACACCAAGGAAACTGGCTACCCGAGGCCAAATTGAGTAGATGTTTTCTCACCTGATGGGGGAACTCAAGACAATGGATACCATTGCTTCCTAAGGGGGAAGGATTGATCTAGATGGATATTGGTGGCCACCCACCTATTCCAACTAGCTCCTCTTGTTAGTTTTTAGTTCAACACGTTCTTTTGTACTTCTTTGTAATTATGGGTTCTACACTTTTGGGGATGTATGGATCCCTACACATATTCTAGGTGGATACGAGTGGACTCTCACCTAACCCAACTGTATTATTTTTTATGTTTTCATGTCATCACATCTTGATGTACATCCAGGGATGTTTTGGATCCCTAAGCAATTTGTTTTTGGCTCGCCACATTCAAACTGTAGACAGAGTCAAAGTTTGATGGTGTAATGTGTATTTCTCTAAAAGACCTTTCCAATGGGCTATAACATGCCTAAAACAGAGGTCGTATGGAAAATTTACGACCCCGGGAAGTTGAGGTACCAACTTACCCATAGGGGCCCACATAACTTTTGGCATTTCATCTCCTAGGTTTAGGTTTTTGGATGTCTAGGGTTTTGGCATTCATGAGTAATGTTAAAAAGGCCTCTGGAGCCTTATTGTAATCATTATGCTCAGATAGATGTGCATAGAATCCACATCTCTTCTCATAGATAACTACCACCATTCGAGCTAGTGTTTTAGTTATGCAGTTTTATAGTTTCAACCTATTTTATTTATTCAATAGAATATATTGTTCACTGGATATCTGTTTTGTTCTTCATATCTCTATGTTTATTGTATTCAGTCTGTTAATTAGCTCGTTCACTCCTAAATCCGGATCAACATTTGAAGGAAGAGATAGTGTTTTTTCTGCATAATAGTGTTATATTTTAGCTTATCCTCAAGCCTTATTACAAAAAACTTAGAGTATATCATATTTGGGTTTGGACTATAGGGAAACAACCCAAACATTTAAAAATGAAAAAATCATTATAAATAGGTAGTAAGGAAAATAATTTGGAATTATACATGACACTTCTTACTTTAATTTAGAGTACAAAGTCCATTTAGATTTCATTTTGGAATTAATAACAATTATGCTAAACTTGTGTTAAATATCCTATAAATTTGGGAAGAATCCCCTTAAATTTTGGTGGGCAGTAAATCCTGATAGAATTATCAAATTTCACTGTGAAGGAAATTATTACCTTAGGATCCATTTCCTTAAATCTAGGTAAGGAAAGTAAGGCTTTTACTCATTTACCCATGAAGAGGAAGAGATATAATTATGTTTTTAATTTCTAGAATAGAGATATTTCCTTGTATTGTGATTTTATTTTATTATTTTAAAAGCCTGGAAAATAAGAAATAGTTTTATTTTCCTTTTAATTACAGGTTTAATTAAACAAAACTTCAAATTAAACCTTACCAGGCATTAAATACATGCAAGGGAATGTTAATATAAATGACATACAATTATTAGTGTAAATGTGCATTCCTATGCTTTCTGGGTACAAATGAATAATGGTAAAGCATGGTAGAATTCCTAATTTTAGGATTTAAATAAATACAGAGGGGGGTAGGGTATGTATACCTCCGTAGACTTTACCAGTCAAATCACTGGGTGGAGGGGGGTCTCTTGTCCCACAAACAAGGGGGTCTCATACACCAATTTGGTGTGGCTTGGTAGTGACCTTAAAAATAGATTATTATTATTATTATTTGATAGTTAAATAATAAGAGTTATAAATATCACATATTAAATCTATGAATCTCTACCTCATGTAGGAGAATGGGGATATGGAATTTATATCCTTTTGATGTAAAGGATACAACAATGCTAAGTTTACCTAGATTCATAATTCACACTTTACACAAATGGCCTTGGGTTCCTGAACGAATTTCCTGAGAATGTGTTTTATTTCTAAAGGGATTAAAGTCTGGGAAATTATTATATTTCCTTTTCTTTTTACAATTTAAAATTAATTGTAAGAGAAAAATAAATCCCTTTAAACTTTGGACTATAGTGCTAACATTAAAAATAATACTCAACAAATAATGCACCATACCTCTTTTAGAGTTGACCATTCGAAGGTTTGAGACCAGAGCATGCAAGTAAAGTCTAAAACCATTGGAGCGATGTCCTAGACATTTGAGACTTTAAATAAATTATAATATGATATTTATTTTCTCTTCCATGATTGGCCATCTAAGTTACGATTGGAGCACACAAATACCAAGACTGAAAGTCTATTCAGAGTTGACTATTCAAAGTGGATGGGAGGGAGTGTAATAAAAAATCATGAAGCTGTCAGAGTAATGGCACATGTGTTATAAAGTTTTAGATGAATATATTAATATTAAACCCTACTCTCTTGTGATTTGGGTCGGATGTTGAGAGGATTACGTTGATTTAACATTTATTGCATATAATAAATTAATTCAAATATCAAATCCTTCAGAGTCTGGACATTAGAGGTCTGAGAAGCATGATTATGAAAGGAATTTGAAATTAATGTGATATCATATAATATTTAAATATATTTTTTCCCTTCTCTCCCTATATAATTATATATATGTTAAATTACTTGAAATTTTGTGTGGAGTTGCATGTTGAGAGAGGGAAGTGAATTATAAACATTAATTGAGGTTAATCAACTTAAGTATATGTTGGCCTAATTAACCTATCATGTTAAGTAGTGAATTATATACATTAATTAAGGTTAACCAATTTAATTTTGTTATGGTCTAATTAACCTTATCTTATTATAATATAATTACTTATAATTATATTATGAGTAATGATTAAATTAGTACTAAACTACTTAGGGGAAGAAAGAAAAAAAGTAAATACCCATTAATTACTAGGCTAGAATTATTAAGTAAATTATTTGGCTATGAAAGTTTTTTGTTTACAAGGATAATTAATTAGTGAATATAAGGTTTAAGTAATTGGATACCAAAGAGCGGTATTCTAAGAAATATCAATGAAGAATTTTAATTGGTTCATAGGAGAGGGAATATTCCTCGATACCTTGGGCTCAGGGTAATGAGATTGCATGAATAATTCAAAATCCAAATGGATGGTATTGAGAGGGAATATTCCTTGATACCATACTCGTCGGAGGGAAGAAAATATCGCGCCGGAAGAAGGTCCGAGCGACAAATGGTTGTAGGCGGCATGGAATGAAATTCCACCGTGGCAGTTTAGGATAGTGCCCCGTCAGGACAAGGGTGTCACCACGTTAATTGGCATGGACACTGAAATGTCACAAGGTTTCCACATGGAATTAAGAGAGATGTTTCCTATGTAAACCCAATAATATTCAAAGGGTCGTAACTCTTTTACAAGATCTCAGTTCTGTGCAAACTTACTATCGTTGGAAATCTCTTGACGAGAAAACGATGGTGGAGTTGTGATAGAGACGATTCAACATTATTAAAGGAAGCTTAAATTTAACACCCCATCTCCTAAAGGTACTTAAGGGGTTGGGTGTGTGGCCAAGTGGTATCAGAGCAGGCAACAACACTTGGCATGCTTGGGCTCATGAAAGAGTCAAATAATTTTTTTTTATTAGAAAAATTTTAAGGGGGAGGGCACCTTACCCTACACTATCTATCAGAACATGATTCAAACACTAGGCTTGGATGTGCTAGAAATCAGTCACAAGACTGGTATAACAAGGCCAAGACAACTCAGCTAGACAAGTTCCTTTGAGTTAGAATGAATTTATCTGTTATCTGCAGAAGCTCCTTGATTGAGATTTCATTTTGGAATTCCTTATAGCATAAAATTTACACGTTGATGTGTGGTAGAGGGAGCATATAGTTTCTTTGGTAGTATGATAGATACTCCTATAGGAGTGAGATTATGATGATATGAACTAATATCAAGGCTTGGATGTGAATGGATTGAATAGGTTGCAAGGTTTCCTACAAATGTGGGCTTATGAAGCCTTTGGTAATTACAATTGCTGCATAAATAAGAGATTAGGCCTTATGAGTACAATTCCCCATGTTTAGAGGCCTTATGGAAATATGTGAGGTCAACTTACTTGACCTGTCATAAAAAAAAACCTACTATTGGGATAATTCCCTTTTTGAAAAATAAAAAGGAGTCCAATGGACTAAGGAAAACCCTCATGGAAGAAGTGGAATACATCTGCATTACATGCATGGGTAAAATGCTTGGTGCATATAGAATTATTATAGTTTGTCATTGGATGTAAAATATGGCAATGCCATAGATTATATAGTTAGTGGTGATCTGATTATAGAAACATAAGTAATATGTTGATGATATTGATTGTATATTACACTATGAGGATAACATAGAGTGGTTAATGAAATGTTGATCCCAAATGTGGTAAATGAAGTGTTGGGGAGCTTCTAGATGATCAATGGATCAGGATGACATCTAGAGGTGAATGATAGCCATATAGATACAACTGGTATACACAAGTAGTAGTGAGAGGGAATATAGAAAATGATTCCCTTGATAGAAAGGTTTTTTGACCAAGAATGGTTTGAGGCATGGAGAGAAGCTAGATTAGTTGTCTTGTTGCGATAGGCACTGTTGAAATTTTCCACATTGTATCTTTGGGTTGTGGAATGTTTTTATAGCAACTAAGGTGAGAGTTTTTTCTTTCTCATTGTTGTCATATAGAAAGAGAAACATAATGATGAATATGTTGCAAGACTTTCCATGTGAATGACTGTAAGATCTCAACAGAGATCGCAACATAGTGTCAAGTATTCCCATGAGACTTGTGATAAGGACAGCTGTAGGATCTCTGGGAGGAAGGATATGAAATTTTAAATGTCCACATGTATGAATGGCATGGAAAAAGGTACAAGTAGTGCTCTTGCATGCTAAATATCTATATATGTTTGTATACTCTTGAGTTCATGGATTGAATGCATTATAAGGTTTCTTGATATGAAGACTGATATTAAGACCAAATAGATATGAATGAATGACAAAACAAATATGTGCAAGTGATGTACATGTATGATGTATGAATATAAGTATACTAAAGGCACGATGAGACTGCATGAATACATGAATTGTAAGGAAATAATTTCTTTTGCTAGGATAGAACAAATTCCATGGATGCATGACTAACTCTATTTTTAAGAGTTGCGACTATTTTGATATGAATAGTAGCTTAAGGGGGTTGTGTTCCATATCCTCAGGAAAGGATAGTATAAATTGATGAAAGATTAAATGAGAAGGGATGCTTTATGATCATGATAACATGAAACTTTATTAGGATTTTAAAGGCTAGATGTAAATGGTCATGAATAATCATGAACTAACTAAATTTTAGTAGATACAGAAAAGAAACTATAAGTGTGCCTATAGTAGACACATAGTATATTGAATCATACAACAAGATAAATATACATGAAAACACAATGGGATAATGTGCATATGTAATTCAGAATGCGCCATCAGAATGAAAGTTTATATTCCTTAGGGAATATTTGGTAAAAAATTAAAATGGTAAAGATGAAGTTGATTCAAGGTTGAGGCCATCAAAGATAGTGATAGATATGCAATAAGGAAGTTGCATGTTGAAGGAGTTCCTTGTGGAGGAATTGCGTAAAGACTCTGTCCGGAGAATAGAGTCACAACCTTAATGATTGTTGAGAATTGAGCAGTGGGTTTCAAGCATCTAGATATATATATATATATATATATATATATATAAGAATCCTAGATTACATTCTAAAACATAATGCATGAATGAAAGACTAACAAATGAATATTGAACATTCTGATAACTAAATGGTAATATGCAGAGTGCACAGGTTCATAATTCATTGTGAACAAAAATCTTGTTGTTGTAGCATGTTGATTTATCTAAGAAGTTTAAGGTGAACCTAACCAATACTGATCAAGGAAAAGAGAATGGAGATCCCAGTAGGGAGTAAATTCCAGAATCAAAGAAGGAGAAAATGAGGAATAATTTTCTCACCTTAAAACTCTTAATTGCTTAACAGAGTTATAAGCCTAAAAAGATAAGTTGTGGAAACATGTACAACTAGTGAAAGAAAAATGAACAAAAATGTATAAACTTGGTTAAAGCCATGGATGGGTAAAGGCAATGAGGACTTAGGATAGTTCAATTAAGCTAAAAAGTCTAGACCATGTATAAGCATTTGTAAAGAGGGAATATTCCCTTAACTCCTTTTATTGTTGTTTATTGCATTCCTCTGGGATGGGAAGATGATATGTTGTTGTGTGTGAGTTTTTTAGCAAGACAATGCTAATAAATGTATGACTGTAGAGACAATTGGAAATTTGATTTTGTTTACACTCGTGAAAAAATTAAGGGTAATGTGGTAGAGTGCATAGAGATATGTTGGGGAATATATGAAAATGTTTTATTGATTTAAATGATATGATACATGTATTTTTATTTTACATGAAGAATAATATATTTGTGATGTATGTCATGTGTAGAAATAAATTGAAATTGTTGGGAAATATAGTTACCAATGATGGAAAACCTTAAGCAGAGGATGAATATGAGAAGGTTATTGTTAAAATTTGTTGAAGGGACTTTAAAAGTCCCCATAAAACACCACTGATAAGGTAATATCAGAGGGGGTATTGGAAGCCAGAACATGTATAAAAGTGTTCATGCCGATGAGGCATAAGGTATGAAGGGATTGGGTAAGAATAGCTTCTGAAATATTTTATTATTTCAATGATATGTAATTGAATTTGAGTGATTGTTGGATGTCGTTGATACCCAAGTAGGGTATGATTCAGGAAAAGAAATTGAAGAATAGAGAAAGGGATCTCTAGTATTCAAGGATGATTGGAATCGTTGCAAGAAAATTCATGAATCAATAGTGTCATGGGTACATTGACCAATCAAGAGTGACAGGGAACAAAAGTTATCATAGGAAACACATTGAATTGAATGCATTGAGGAAATGCATGCTTGCATAAGAGGGTAGACAATAGACTTCCCATTAAGTAAGGAAGGCCCTCCAATACTTTACCTGAATTGTAAATGTGTTAAAGAAAGGAAGTGGGTGGCCATGAGTATTGGAACCACTAGTTAACAGTAAGAAAGGAAGCGTTTATATGCAACCATATGAAACTTGGGTTTCATATTATAATATGTTAAGTTGAGGACATGAACCACTTGTAGCAGGAAGCATAGTCATGTTGTAATAATGAATGCAAATGATTGAGCTATATGGTGAGGAGGTTGGTTGAGCTCTAACACACGATGGAAAATTGCTTGTCACAAAGTGTTGCAAACTTGAAATAAATGTGAGGGTGCATTGGGTATGAATGTGGCCATGAATATTGGCACATTGATTAAAGTCATTTAATATTTTAATTGCATTTGGAAAAATTGGTATGCTGAAAGGATGCATGCGTAAAGAATGAGATTTCCTTTTTATTTGTACCAATGAATAGATGAAAATGATTCAACTATTAGTATGCACAGTTTTGAAGATATAGTGTGCATGAGAACTAAAAACTTGTTTGTCTCTGTGAAGATGGAGTTGTAGGAAGAAGGTTCTTGGATATGGTAGTATAAGTAATCCCATTAGAAATACCAATTCCTGCTGAACCAAACTACTATGGGAAGGAAAATCTCACTGTTGGCCCTTGACCAAGTTTTGAGGATCCTTGGTCAGGTTTGACCTATTTTTGGGACTTCAACAGGCTATCAAAGGCGAAGCACAAGATGAAGTAGAGATTGCGGGATATCAACCCCTTTTAGGGCCCTCTTTGGGATTCAAGATTATGTAATGGGTATGGGAATGTCAGCCCATGGGTTTACCCATGTTTAGGCCCATTTTGTAATGTATAAATAGATAGCTAGGCAATGTAAGAAGAGGCAAAGTGTGCTAAGTGCTAGAGTTCGACTTATGTGATCGAAAGTGCTAAGTGATGAATGGAGATTTATTTTGTGCATATTGTATGAGGCTTGCATAGCTTAGTGCAAGTGAGTATAAGAGATTGAGAATAGGCTTAGTGTTGTAACCTATCCCGGGGAAGGAGGATCTAGTGAGGTGCGCAGATCTCCTGTCCTCTGCAGAGTAGGGTTTTTGTGGCTCTGTGCATGTAACTGATTGAAGAAGCTAATAAAGAATATGAAGAGTTGGTGGATGCAGCCCCAGGGTGGGGGTGAACCATGTACATGCTGTGTTTCTTTGCTTTGTGTGATGTGTTGATGTGTTTATATGTTAACTTTATTAGTGCTTCGATATAGATGAATGGTAGATAGATATGTTAATGCTATGTACTCAATAGTATGGATGAATACTATATCTAGCCTATGTGGATATGCTTAGTGCTTGAATATAGTAGATCTGGTTAAATATTGCAATGATCTGTAATTAGGGTTTTACCTATACCAGATAGAGAAGAAGTATTACCCTTGAATATTAGGAAAGAATCTCAACAATGTGAAGTTACTATGCCAAAAGAAGACAAGAATCAGAATGGAAAGAGGAATAACGAGATGAATCTCACCAAAAATAAGGCTTGAAAGCTCAGTAAGAATCGAGAAAAGATCGAAAAGTTATAGAAGGGTCTAGAGGGAAATTCACAAAGGGAAAATTTACAAAACATGAACTTCGTTGGGATATCAAAACAATGTCACATGGCACTTCGCCATGGAGAAGAAATATAGTCGTTGGGAAAAATATAACCATTATACTGACACCATGAATGGGTAGAAAGGAATTTATGGTCATACAAATCGCCATCAGACTGTTGGGACCACGCCAAAATAGACAAAACTGAGTTAATGGAGGCTTCTCGCCCATTGCAGAGATTTGTTTCTTTGTTATCTATTTATTCCATCAAACCTTGCACCAAGAAATTTTTTTATAACCGTGAATCTGAGTCCACAGATTAGTTGATTCCGCACAATGATCATTGCGCTATCACCATCTGTCCTGTTGCATTGAGTAGTTACTCTTCAAACCTGAGAGATTCAACCATGAGCGCGTATGTCCAAAGAACTTAGTGCAGTCAAAGAGTCTGTGAAGGAGGTACTCATTGACCTCATGACTAAAAGAGTAATGTATGCGGGTGTACAGGTGTCATCGACGAGAGGACTGCAAGCCTCTCCATTGACTGCTCGTGGATATGGGCCATCCCAACCAGTAGCAGAGAAGAGAACCAAGAACAGAGATGAGCTAGAAAATGTGAAGTTGATCCCGAGCATATTGCCCGATTACATCCCGCCTCTGGATAGCATGGTGAGTTGAGATAATGTGCCAAGTGATTTTGAGTACACCATGGTTACTGCGTACCTCCCGAAGGGGATATACACAGTAAGAGCACAACAGGACAAGACCACAACGTTGAAGTTCAACAACTTCAACCTCAGATATCGCAGGAACCATAGCATGCTTGCCCCGTACAAATACTTGACCAAGACGAAGGGGAAGAAGTCGAAGATAAGCCCCCAGCCGTGGAAAATCAACCTCGCATAGTCCACCCTATTAAATGTAATGAAAATACCACACTTAAGAAGGCACCATGGTGGCTACTTATGGCTCGAACGCCGTATCACAATAGAAGATCTAGTTGTCTTTTATTTAGATCTATGGACCATGAAGTATTGGATTTCCCTAGAATGATTGCCGAAAGGGACGATAGTTAGGGTTTTGTTGGTGGGTTGTTGTAGAGTTGAACCCTGGGTCTGTCCCTGTGCCAACAAATGGTTCCATTGCTAGGACTGAAGCTGTGATTGCTAGGAACTGAGGAAGAAGAAGCTCTGTGCGAAGATCTGACCTGAAACTGTGAAAGCTCTATGCATAGATCTGTTTCCCTAGTGTGCAACATTCCACTTGACCTGTGAACCTATGTACCAAGAAGAAGGGTCAGATTTAAAGAAAAGAGGTAAGATCTGAAAGCTTTGTGCTCTGAGAAAGGTAAAAGTGAATTTTTTTTCTTAAGGAGGTAAGATCTGCAAGCTTTGTGCTCTGATAAAGGTAGGAATAGTGAAATTTTTTAGATCATGAAGCTTTGTGCTTTGCTGAAGATAATATTAGTGGAATTGTTTTTTCTAAAGTATGTATCTAGGCATGTTTGATAAGATTTGTCCTAGATTGAAAACTAGGGCACTCATAGATGAAAAAATATTTGATATGAGTAGATATGATAAGAATAGTGAAAGATATGTTATACCTATGCATAGAGAGAAGGGTTGGACTAAAAAATGGATGCAGGATCCTAGAAATAATTTTTTGTAGGTTAGCTACTATGATCCTAGTGCGTAGTACAGAAAAGGTTGGGGATCATTTAAAAGAAAACGAGGATTAACCCTTTGTTATAGTTGCATAAGACCGAGACATGTGGCTAAGGAATGCCCTGGTAGAAGATCTAGTTGTATTTGCTGTAGATCTATGGACCATGAAGTATTGGATTTCCCTATAATGATTGCTAAGGTTGAAAGAATGAATATGAACCAAGAAAACCCTAAGACATATCCAGAAACTGCAATTATGGGAGAACCCCAGAAAGAATCAGAGAAAGTATTGCTACAGATGAAAGAAACCCTAAATGACCAATGACATATCATCTTATCAGAGATCTTCAAAGAAAAAGAGTGAATTGAAGCAAGAATAGGAGACTTCGACATTGACTGTGTTCTAGATGAGGAAACACAGGTGAATATCATGACAGAAAGAACTTGAGAACTGTTATGGGAGCCTGCTATGATTCCTTCATTGGGAGGAATAGGATTATTCAGAGGAAAATTGATAACCCTATGTGGAAAGCTCACCCGTATATCTATGAATTCCAATGGAACTTCGACAGAGGAAGATTTTGAGGTTGTAAAATTTATTGAGAACAATGCTCCATTTACTATTTTACTAGGCAAACCTTGGATTGGAAGAGATCAGGCCATAAGGAAGGAATAATAAGTCTTAGAGTAGAAGAAGCAAGAGTTGAAAGATTTCATGACTAGGAGGATCACACATTTTATTGAAGAACAAGAGAATAGATCGAAGCTACTTAGGACCAACGACTTGTATGTCGAAGTTGCAAGAACACAAGAAGATTTGCAGAAGACTGAAGTACCTATCCCAGATAGAGAAGAAGTATTACCCTTGAATATTATGAAAGAATCTCAACAACGTGAAGTTACTATGCCAAAATAAGACAAGAATCAGAATGGAAAGAGTAATAATGAGATGAATCTCACCAAAAATAAGGCTCGAAAGCTCAGTAAGAAGCGAGAAAAGATCGAAAAGTTACAAAAGGGTCTAGAGGGAAATTCACAAAGGGGAAATTTAGAAAACATGAACTTCGTCGGGATATCAAAACAACGTCACATGGAACTTCACCATGGTGAAGAAATATAGCCGTTGGGAAAAATATAACCATTATACCAACACCATGAATGGGTAGAAAGGAATTTATGGTCAGACAACTCGCCATCGGACTGTTGGGACCCCGTCGTAACGGACAAAACTGAGTTAATGGAGGCTTATCGCCCATTGGAGAGATTTGTTGCTTTGTTATCTATTTATTCCATAGAACCTTGCACCAAGAACACATTTTATAACTGTGAATCTGAGCCCACATATTAGTTGATTCCGCACAATGATCATTGCACTATCACCATCCATCCTGTTGCATTGACTAGTTACTCTTCAAACCTGAGAGATTCAACCACGAGCGCGTATGTCTGAAGAACTTAGTGAAGTCAAAGAGTCTGTGAAGGAGGTACTCATTGACCTCATGACTAAAAGAGTAATGTATGTGGGTGTACAGGTGTCATCGACGAGAGGACTACAAGCCTCTCCATCGACTACTCGCGGATATGGGTCATCCCGACCAGCAGCAGAGAAGAGAACCAAGCACAGAGATGACCTAGCAAATGCAAAGTTGATCCCGACCATATTGACCGATTACATCCCGCCTCTGGCTAGCGTGGTGAGTCGATATAATGTGCCAAGAAATTTTGCGTACACCATGGTTACTGCGTACCTCCCGAAGGGGATATGCATAGTAAGAGCACAGCAAGACAAGATCGCAGCATTGAAGTTCAACGACTTCAACCTAGGATATCTCAAGAACCATAGCATGCTCGCCCCATATAAATACTTGACCAATATGAAGGGGAAGAAGTTGAAGATAAGCCCCTGACCATGGATGATGAACCTCACGCAATCCACCCCACTAAATGTAATGAAAATACCACACTTCGGAAGGCACCATGCTGGCTACTTATTGCTTGATCGTTGTATCACAATAGAAGATCTAGTTGTCTTTTCTTTAGATCTATGGACCATGAAGTATTGGATTACCCTAGAATGATTGCCAAAAGGGCTGATAGTTAGGGTTTTGTTGGTGCATTGTTGTAGAGTTGAACCCTGGGTCTGTCCCTTTGCCAACAAATAGTTCCGTTGCTAGGACTAAAACTGTGATTTCTAGGAACTGAGGAAGAAGAAGCTCTATGCGAAGATCTGACCTGAAAATATGAAATCTCTGTGCATAGATCTATTTCCCTAGTGTGCAACATTCCACTTGACCTGTGAACCTATATACCAAGAAGAAGGGCCATATCTAAAGAAAAGAGGTAATATCTGAAATCTTTGTGCTCTGAGAAAGGTAAAAGTGAAATTTTTTTCTTAAGGAGGTAAGATCTGCAAGATTTGTGCTCTGATAAAGGTAGGAATAGTGAAATTTTTTAGATCAAGAAGATTTGTGCTCTGCTGAAGATAATATTAGTGGAAATTTTTGTTTCTAAAGTATGTATCTAGGCATGTTTGATAAGATTTGTCCTAGATTGAAAACTAGGGCATTGATAGATGAAAAAAGATTTGATATGAGTAGATCTGATAAGAATAGTGAAAGATATGTTATACCTATGCATAGAGAGAATGTTTGGACTAATAAATGGATGCAGGATCCTAGAAATATTTTTTTGTAGGTTAGCTACTATGATCCTATTGCGCAATACATGAAAGGTTGGGGATCATTTAAAAGAAAATGAGGATTAACCCTTTGTTACAGTTGTAGAAGACCGGGACATGTGGCTAAGGAATGTCCTGGTAGAAGATCTAGTTGTCTTTGTTGTAGAGCTATGGACCATGAAGTATTGGATTTCCCTAGAATTATTGCTAAGGTTGAAAGAATGAATATGAACCAAGAAAACCCTAAGACAGATCCAAAAACTGCGATTATGGAAGAACCCCAGAAAGAATCAAAGAAAGTATTGCTACAGATGAAAGAAACCCTGAATGACCACTGACATATCAACTTATCAGAGATCTTCAAAGAAAAAGAGTGAATTGAAGCAAGAATATGAGACTTCGACATTGACTGTGTTCTAGATGAGGAAAAATAGGTGAATATCATGACAGAAAGAACTTGAGAACTTTTAGGGGAGCCTTCTATGATTCCTTCATTGGGAGGAATAGGATTATTCAGAGGAAAATTGATAACCCTATGTGGAAATCTCACCCGGATATCTATGAATTCCAATGGAACTTCGACAGAGGAAGATTTTGAGGTTGTAAAATTTATTGAGAACAATGCTCCATTTACTATGTTACTAGGAAAACCTTGCATTGGAAGAGATCAGGCCATAAGGAAGGAATAAGAAGTCTTAGAGTAGAAGAATCAAGAGTTGAAAGATTTCATGACTAGGAGGATCACACATTTGATTGAAGAACAAGAGAATAGATCAAAGCTACTTAGGACCAATGACTTGGATGTCGAAGTTGCAAGAACACAAGAAGATTTGCAGAAGAATGAATTACCTATCCCAGATAGAGAAGAAGTATTACCCTTGAATATTAGAAAAGAATCTCAACAACGTGAAGTTACTATGCCAAAAGAAGACAAGAATTAGAATGGAAAGAGGAATAACGAGATGAAGCTCACCAAAAAGAAGGCTCAAAAGCTCAGTAAGAAGCGATAAAAGATCAAAAAGTTACAGAAGGGTCTAGAGGGAAATTCACAAAGGGAAAATTTACAAAACATGAACTTCATTGGGATATCAAAACAACGTCACATGGCACTTCGCCATGGTGAAGAAATATAGCCGTTAGGAACAATATAACCATTATACCGACACCATGAATGGGTAGAAAGGAATTTATGGTCAGACAACTCGCCATCAGACTGTTGGGACCACATCCTAATGGACAAAACTAAGTTAATGGAGGCTTCTCACCCGTTGGAGAGATTTGTTGCTTTGTTATCTATTTATTCCATTGAACCTTGCACCAAGAACATTTTTTATAACTGTGAATCTGAGCCCACAGATTAGTTGATTCCGCACAGTGATCATTGCGCTATCACCATCCGTCCTGTTGCATTGACTAGTTACTCTTCAAACCCGAGAGATTCAACCATGAGCGCGTATGTCCGAAGAACTTAGTGCAGTCAAAGAGTTTGTGAAGGAGGTACTCATTGACCTCATGACTGAAAGAGTAATGTATGTGGGTGTACAGGTTTCGTCGATGAGAGGAATGCAAGACTCTTCGTCGACTGCTCGCGGATATGGGCCATCCCGACCAACAACAGAGAAGAGAACCAAGCACAGAGATGACCTAGCAAATGTGAAGTTGATCTCGACCATATTGCCCGATTACATCCCGCCTCTGGCTAGCATGGTGAGTCGAGATAATGTGCCAAGCGATTTTGAGTACACCATGGTTACTACGTACCTCCCAAAGGGGATATGCACAGTAAGAGCACAACATGACAAGATTGCAACATTGAAGTTCAACGACTTCAACCTCATATATCGCAAGAACCATAGCATGCTCACCCCATACAAATACTTGACCAAGAAGAAGGGGAAGAAGTCGAAGATAAGCCCCCAGCCGTGGGCGATGAACCTCGCGTAGTCCACCCTGCTAAATGTAATGAAAATATCACACTTCAGAAGGCACCATGGAAACTACTTATGGCTCGACCGCCATATCACAATAGAAGATCTAGTTGTCTTTTATTTAGATCTATGGACCATGAAGTATTGGATTTCCCTAGAATGATTGCTAAAGTTGAAATAATGAATATGAACTAAGAAAACCCTAAGACAGATCCAAAAACTGAGATTATGGAAGAACCCCAGAAAGAATTAGAGAAAATATTGCTACAGATGAAAGAAACCCTGAATGACCACCGACATATCAGATTATCAGATATGTTCAAAGAAAAAGAGTGAATTGAATCAAGAATAGGAGACTACGTACCTCCCAAAGGGGATATGCATAGTAAGAGCACAACAGGACAAGATCGTAGTGTTGAAATTCAATGAATTCAACCTCAGAGATCACAAGAACCATAACATGCTTACCTCGTACAAATACTTGACCAAGATGAAGGGGAAGAATTCGAGGATAATCGCCCAGTCGTGGATGATGAACCTCACGTAGTCCACCCTACTAAATGTAATGAAAATACCACACTTCAGAAGGAACCATGGCGACTACTTATGGATCGATCATTGTATCACAATAGAATATCTAGTTGTCTTTTCTTTAGATCTATGGACCATGAAGTATTGAATTGGCCTAGAATGATTACTAAGGTTCAAAGAATGAATATGAACCAAGAAAACTCTAAGTCAGATCCAGAAAATGAGATTATGGATGAACCCTAGAAAGAATCAGAGAAAGTATTTCTATAGATGAAAGAAACCCTGAATGATCACTGACATATTAGATTATCAAAGATCTTCAAAGAAAAAGAGTGAATTGAAGAAAGCATAGGAGACTGCATACCTCCCGAAGGAGATATGTGCAGTAAGAGCACAACAAGACAAGATCGCAGCATTGAAGTTCAATGACTTCAACCTCGGAGATCGCAAGAACCATAGCATGCTCACCCCATACAAATACTTGACTAAGACGAAGGGGAATAATTCGAAGATAATCCCCCAGCCATGGACAATGAACCTCACACAGTCCACCCTGCTAAATGTAATGAAAATACCACACTTCAGAAGGCACCATGGAGGCTACTTATGGCTCGACCATTGTATCATCGTAGAAGATCTAGTTTTCTTTGCATTATATCTATGGACCATGAAGTATTGGATTTCCCTAGAATGATTGATAAGGTTGAAAGAATGAATATGAACCAAGAAAACCCTAAGACAGATCCAGAAACTGAGATTATGGTAGAACCCCAGAAAGAATCAGAGAAAGTATTTCTACAGATGAAAGAAACCCTAAATGACCACCGACATTTCATCTTATCAGAGATATTCAAAGAAAAAGAGTGAATTGAAGCAAGAATAGGAGACTGCGTACCTCCCGAAAGGGATATGCACAGTAAGAGCATAATAGGACAAGATCGTAGCATTGAAGTTCAACAAATTCAACCTTGGAGATCACAAGAACCATAGCATGCTCACCCCGTACAAATACTTGACCAAGAACAAGGGGAAGAATTCAAAGATAATGCCCTAGCTGTGGACGATGAACCTTGCGCAATCCACCCTGCTAAATGTAATGAAAATACAACACTTCAGAAGGCACCATGGTGACTACTTATGGCTCGACCGTCGTATCACAGTAGAATATCTAGTTGTCTTTGCTTTATATCTATGGACCATGAAGTATTGGATTGACCTAGAATGATTGCTAAGGTTGAAAGAATTGATATGAACCAAGAAAACCCTAAGACAGATCTAGAAACTGAGATTATGGCAGAACCCCAGAAAGAATTAGAGAAAGTATTGCTACAGATGAAAGAAACCCTGAATGATCATCGACATATCAGCTTATCAGAGATCTTCAAATAAAAAGAGTGAATTGAAGTAATAATAGGAGACTTCGACATTGACTGTGTTATGGATGAGGAAATACAGGTGAATATCATGACATAAAGAACCTGGGAACTTTTAGGGGAGCCTGCTATGGTTCCTTCATTGGGAGGAATAGGATTATTCAGAGGAAAATTGATAACCCTATGTGGAAAGCTCTCCCATATATCTATGAATGCCAATGGAACTTCAATAGAGGAAGATTTTGAGGTTCTTAAATTTATTGAGAACAATGCTCCATTTACTATGTTACTAGGAAAAACTTGGATTGGAAGAGAGGCCAGAAGGAATAAATAAGAAGTATTAGAGTAGAAGAAGCAAGAGTTGAAAGATTTCATGACTAGGAGGATCGCACAACTGATTGAAGAATAATAGAATAGATCGAAGCTAGTTAGGACCAGAGACTTGGATGTCGAAGTTGCAAGAATACGAGAAGATTTACAGAAGACTGAAGTACTGTAATGCCCCATATTTTGACCTTAGGTAGTTAGAACATTGTTGTTTACTAATCTTGATAATTCAAAGTTTAGCATTTGTTTGGAGTCACTTAGACTTTGTTAGACATTGAG
>JZKD02S1696784.1:100303-110902 GCA_000966675.3 Picea glauca
GCAAATGTAGAATAATTGTGTAAATGAAAATGGAATAATGCTAAAACGAAGTTGTTATTGTGTATGTGTTTGAATAAATTGTTAATTGCTTAGCATCCTGTGGATGGGTGCTACAAGTACCTATCCCAGATAGAAGAAGTATTACCTTTGAATCTTAGGAAAGAATCTCAACAACGTGAAGTTACTATGCCAAAAGAAGACAAGAATCATAATGGAAACACGAATAATGATATGAAGCTCACCGAAAAGAAGGCTCGAAATCTCAGCAATAAGAGAGAAAAGATCGAAAAGTTACAGAAGGGTCCCGAGGGAAATTCGCAAAGGGAAAATTTACAAAACATGAACTTCGTCGAGATATCAGAACAACGTCACATGGAACTTTTACATGACGAATAAATGTAGCCATTGGGAACAATATAACCATTATACCGACACCCTGAATGGGTAGAAAGGCATTTATGGTCAGACAGCTCACCATCAGACCATTGGGATCGCGCTGTAATGGGCAAAACTGAGTTAATGGAGGCTTCTTTCCCATTTGAGAGATCTAGTGCTTCATTATCTATTTATTCCATCTAACCTTGCACCAAGAACACTTTTGCTAACCATGAATCTGAGCCCACAGATTAGTTGATTCCACACCGTGATCATCGCGCTATCACCATCCATCCCGTTGCATTGACTAGTTACTCTTCAAACCTGAGAGATTCAACCACGAGCGTGTATGTCCGAAGAACTTAGTGCACTCGAAGATTCTGTGAAGGAGGTGTTGAGCTCTCAACACACCCTAAAAAAGTCTCTGCCAAACTCTACTTTTTGGGTACCACTTATTGTTTAATTCGAAACAATGTTGTTTCCGCTTATCTTTGTTTTCTACAATTTCTCCTTGATTATTTAAAAGTTTCCCTTAACATGTTGAAACCATCACAATTTAAAGGGAGTAACATTTGACTAAAGAATCAACCACTAAGTCGTTTCACCTAACGCGTCCAAATTTTGGCACCCGGAAGAATCAGAGGTGAAAGAAAGTCGTCCTAGAAAACTAAGGACGTCGATCTCCGATTTTCGTCGGCATCGGTAAATGGGGAGTTGTTCTTTCGTGATAAGAATTGCACAAGAAATTTTCCGACGACCGATTTCATTCATCATCGACGAAACACAAAATAAAGTAGGCGTTTGCGGGGAAAGGGAGGAATCACCCAATGACTGATCAAGTAAAAATATTTCGGCATCGACGAATTTCCAAGAAGCTAGCCCAAGGGAAATGATGTGATAAGTTCATCCCTGGTCACTAACCCCTAATATCTAATCGACATCGGTGATTCCTAGGCTAGGATAGGGAGTGTGCAACTGAAATAAGGTTACCACCTCTGTTGGCACTCGTTAGTCTAGTCACCTATCTTTATCCACCATGTGTCACGTCAGAACCATCCGCCGAAAGAAATCAGTGTCGACGGTTTTTCTTTTTGTAAGGAGTATCAACAAAGAATCCCATAGCTTTGCGCCAATCCCCGACTTCCCCATTTAGAAAATGACATGATGGGATGTTTTAGATCTAAGATATGCTAGATACGATGCATTTAATTGATTGATTAATTCCAAGATTGTGTATTAGTCTCTAATTCATGCGCAAAGCCCAATGACTATTTTAACCTGTAGATACAATGCGTCTCCCTTCGTGCCTCCACCGTTAACCTACGTAAAATTGATTACAGAGAATTGGCGGTAAGTAGTTTAAATTTCGTCCCATTACTTGCATTAACAACTTGATGCGACTTACCCTGAATTATTATGAGCCAGAGCATTCTGCATGCAAAGAGGTCTGAAACATCCAGAGGAGCGAGACAAATGACTTGGAGAAGGCTTTCAAGGTATAGTGAGTATTAATCAACAAAGTTTAGCAAGCATACATGTATGTACCAGTCTGGTTTTGATTTCATTTCACATATAAATTAAGATCTAATATTATTCTATGTGCCAGCCCTAATTAAGCATCTTCGATTGCAGGAATGATGCCTCCAAAGAAACCTACCACCAGGAAATCTCCTAGAGTCCCAAAGATACAAGAATCAAAAACAGGAGAAGGCTCCTCCCCAGCGATTGCAAGAAAATTAGAATTCATTTCCAAGCCAATGCTCATCATCAAGACGATCACCAAATAAGCCTTCACTCAGCCCCTGGACTTTGGGGACACAGAGGTGAACATTGGGACCAAGACAACATTCTCGTGATGGAAGACCTGTTCAAGGAAATCAAGCACAAAGAATTCCCCAAATATGCCCCGCATAGCGATCCTGACACGAGGAAGCTGGTTGATGAGGTCTTCGTCAACATCCACAAGGCTTACCTACACATGGTGGCGAGTAGGACTCCGGTATTCCCTTGCATTGAACTTTTGAAATGGCTTATTGATCACAACGATGCACAAAAGTGTGTAATTAATGATGATAATGGTCAAATTGCCAGGGTTTTCCTCCCAGTAGAAGTCCAAAGGTATTACAAGCTCAGGGAGCCAGATGAACATTTGAACACATATTTTGCTATGAAGTTTTATTAGAAGCACGACACCAACAAAATCATGGTGTCCTCGTGGAGAGAAGACAAAAAATTCACCAATCGAAACTTCGACTGGTACCAGACGGCCAACCTTAGACAACCTTATATCTATCTAATGGATCTCCTTTGCCAGTTGCATGGATGCCTTTGGCTTATACTATCACCATCTTTGGAACAAGCTTCAACTGGGGCGTGATCATCTTGAAAGAGCTTAGCACCTGCATTATACAGGCTCAGCAACTGAAGGAAGGAGAAACTCCTTCCTTCTACATGGCATATTATCTATTGGACGTCATCTGTGCAAGAAATGTTTTCGCAGGAATGAACCTGAGTTGGCACGCTTCTGAGCTCCTGGTCCATGTCTGTTTTAGCATCTTGTGGGAGAACAGGTATAAAATATCCTACTCATTTGCGACCAATTTATCGCACCTATTCATTTCTTACTATTCAAGAAAGATTTCCCAAGGTTATCGGATGCAGCCAAAAAAGTTATATCGAAAGTTGGTCACTTGTACCTGGACGAGCGCGAAACCTACATTAGGGTTTTCAGCACCACAAGACCACCACATTTTCTACCTATATATGTCCCCAATCGACTGGTACTAGGGGAAATATGTTACCAAACTATCTTGCAGGGGTACAATGCCACTTTAGTGAAGGATAAGAAGCGAGCATTCATACCCTATGGGTTTCATATTGGCTTCTACCAGGTTAAATACATTGCGCAGGCTGAGCAAGAGGGATTAAGTCAATTGGAATTTTTGGTTCCAGAAAGGACATTTTCACAAGAAATATCCCAAGTGTTTGGTCTTGAAACATGCATCACAAGTATCGTCCTGTTGGCCTTATGCCCACGAATGGTTTGAGGATGAAATATTCACTGAAAATTCTAGAGATTGGGATGAGGTGGTGGCAAGAATCGTTGACCCCAAAATAACCAAGTTCAAGGCCATGAGTTTGGAAGAGCAAGTGGCATCCTTGGATGAAAGAGCACAAAGAGTGGAAGAAATTCTCAGGACTAGGGAAGAAAGGGTAACATTCGAATCAATCGAATTGATGGAAGCTCCTCAGGAAGCCCCTGTACAGAACTTGAATTTTCTCGAAACTCCAGGTGCAAGGAAAAGAGGGACACTATTGCTCCAACATGCTCAGCAATTAATGGATCTGGCGTCGAATGAGCCGGCCCTCTTATCAAGAGTTCCGACCAGTAACCCAAAAGAGAGCCTGACAGGGGTAGGTGGCTCTGAGCTCACAAACCCCAGTAACATCAATAGGTCAGATGACCCTGAATCCACACTGCCGCTAGCCGATTCACCGGCAGGTGCAACGACTCAATCAAAGCCAGGTCGAGTGTCGGTCAAAAATAGTGTGCCTAACCCTCTGTCTGATTTCATAGATATATACAGTGATGATGAGAGTCTGGAGGCATCTCAAAAAACCTTTGTGCATGTAGAAGAAGAAAAGGGAGCCAAGGAAAAAACACCTCTTGTTCCTAATGTTCAGAGTCAAGAGGACAGACGAGAAGAAAAAGGAGCCGAAAGCGGATTAGATACAGAAACGCCCAATGCATCAGAGACCCGAGCAGGTAGTCCCAAGGACAAGTCAGAATTGTACGTGTTAAAATAAATATCCCCACAAAAGGACATCGGCGATGCCACAGCTAGAATATAGGCAAGTATTGAGCTCGCGCCTAACACATCCATTCCACTTGATACTCAGGTCCCCAATAAACATCAGGAAGAGGCCAAGCATTTGGAGGAAAACAAGGAGGTTCAAGAGTGTGATCTTGAACAAATATATACCACCGACAGCCTGGGAAGCACACTCACATAGTGCGACCAACAGATACCAGAGCCGGTAGACGAAGTGGCAGACATATATGCTATCTCCTATGATCAAAAGAGGAAGGCCATCATGCAAAGGACTGCTAAGAAGAGGAATATTACTATGGACCATTCTATTTTGGTTACCACAGAGGAAATATTGATCAACACAGTAGATTCTCACACATCTGAACTAATAGGCATGGGAAGATCCCTCTCTGATGCTGCCCAGGATAGGGCCAGGAGGAATGAAAGAGAACTAGCAGATACTCTGAAGGAACTGGAACACTTGCGCCATATTGTTGAGTATTATAAAGGTGCCACACAGACTGCGGCATATTTGAAGTGTGAGTTTTAAGGAGTTTACAACGAGTACAAGAAAGAAAGAACCCCGTTAACTAAAAATATAATTGAATTCCAGGAGGACACTCTCATGGCTCTTGCAACATGAAAGGAGATGGAACGATGGAATGAAAGAGTGCAACAAGTGGTGGAAAGGCTCAAATACATTGAGGCAATCCAACAAGGTTGAGAAAAGGAAGAACATGGCATTCGACTGTTAATAAAAAATAGCCTCATCCACATAAAGATATCTGCAAAATACTGGACTAAGATGTCCCGGGATCCACATCGATAGATCCAAGAACAATATGCCAAGTGCCAGACGCATTGGGATAAAATTAATAAAGTAATGAAAGATATCAAGCTCCCGGAGTTTGGAAACCCCAGTGAGTTTATCGACATAAGAAACGTGCTCAAGATGTATGCCGAAAAAGACTCCCTTTGGGCTGAAGAGTGCGTGAAGGTAGCCGATGCAAGGCCGGGACAAGTGCGACAATTCATAGAACACCCGATCAGAGCTAAAACCATGTTGCAACAACTGAATTCCACCTTGATAAAATACCGAGCGCATGCAATGGAAATTAGAGGGATATATGCAGCCCCAATGGAACAAAACAGATTCTCATGGGCCCATACTTGTGAAGAACTCTTTATCAGATGGTCCGATTATGAAAGAATCCACCCTTTTCAAGAAACAACTCGGGTGGATTGTTGAAAGAATGTCAGATGATGATGCCACGTGGCAATTTTTGATTAGGTCAAATTATATTTTACCATTAATTACTTTTAAGACTTTATATTATAAATAGGAACATCGACCGATGGTCTAAGGGTTGATGGTTTGTTGCAATAACTCTTTTCTTTCTAGTTTTTAAGAATTATTTTGGAGCTGCTATGAATGAAGAAGTCCTTCTGGACCAGAGACAAAGTTGTTTTCATCATATGCATGTGTAATTAAGCCTGGAGAAGAACTATTTCCTATTCAGTTCATGAGAATATGTAACAAGTAAGAGCTATCGAATATATTGTCAAGTTATCTAGTGAAATTGCGTTGTTGTTCTTTTCTCTAATGATGGAAATGATGAATCGTTGTATGGATATATGATGAAGGATTATGGTATATGAATTATTTTTCTTTCTATTGATCTTATCATATAAATGTTTTCTTCTAATAATTAGTATTCTCAAACAGTAATTGGATGCTCACATGGTTAACGTATTATTACTAGGCCTGTGGTATAGGATTATCGTTTTCATGTTTGAGCAGCGAGTTATCCCAAGCTCATTCTCTTCTACAGTAGTTAAATTTTCTCTCATTTTGTTTCTTGGATAGTTTAGGTTAAAATCTCAGTTAGCGATTGAGTGCTCACACGGTTAAAGTATTATTACTAGGTCTGTGGTAAGAGATCATTGTATGCATGCTGGAGTGAGGGTTATCTCGAGCCCGACCTTTCCCAGTCTTTAGACTTCCTTATCGCTGTGTGGTCAAGTTGGTTTATACCGTCTTTTTCTCACATTTATCCGAACTAAAGAGAAAATACCAAAAGAGAAAATCTTGATTGAAGGAGATTCCTCCACAAGAAAACATAAAGCCCATCGATTAAATTGTCCAGATCACGAGATCTGGAGAACCAATCCAATCACAAATGTTGCAGAGTCTAATTGGGCCTCGGTGGTGGGTTTGGTTCCTACTGTTGAGTTAAGGGGTTTAAGACCCATCAACAAGAGGTACTCATTGACCTCATGACTGAAAGAGTAATGTCTGTGGGTGTACAAGAGTCGTCGATGAGAGGACTACAAGCCTCTCCATCGAAGTCTCACAGATCTAGGCCATCCTGACCAACAACAGAGAAGAGAAACAAGAAGAGAGATGACCTAGAAAATGCGAAGATGATCCCGACCATATTTCCTGATTACATCCCGCCTCTGGCCGACGTAGTGAGTCAAGATAATGTGCCAAGATATTTTTAGTACACCATGGTTACTGCTTACCTCCCGAAGGAGATATGTGCAGTAAGAGCACAATAGGACAAGATATATTAGCCCTTGGTTATGGAATCAAGAGAATATCAAGGAAGAAAAGGGAGAATGCGAACTCCGCGGAAGACACAATGACTATTGCTGGGTCGAGGTGAATAAAAGAGAAGAAAATATGGAGCAAAGCCCAAGAAAGAAAGTCATTGGACTAGGAGATCGGGGATGACAGATAAGAAAGGAAGAAGGATCATGGACAACTCAACAAGTGGAAAAATCCATCGTTGGATGCTTTGGAGAACCGTGCGAGAACGAAGGAAAGATAGGTTAGTGAAGCCCTGAAAACATAGATCAAGTTGACCTAGGGTTTTAGACACATAGGGTTTTGGTATCTAGGATTTTGGACACCTAGGTTTCGTCCTAAGGCTGTTGGTGAGCTATTGTAATGTATAAATAAAGGTCTAAAGGACCCGGGTTGGGTTGGTACGATATTTTTGTTGATCTAGTTGTATTGTTGATGTGAGTGAGTATTGTATCGAGAGAGAGAGAAGTGCTAAGAGTTAGAGCCTTCTGGTAGTGTAAGATCTTTAGTTGGGTGCGAAGATCAACCCTGCAGCTGGGTGCCCAAGGAGAGGAGATAAAGAGAGGAGAAGAGAAGAGATATTCTAGCCAAGAGTGAAGACAAGAACTGCATGCTTTACCTTAATATATTATAGCATAGTTCTGTGGACGTAGCCCTAGATATAGGGTGAACCACGTATGTCTTGTGTTGTGTGTGATTGGTATTTTATCTCTGTCATTGATATACTGTGAGTGCATTACTGCTTTAGATATGATAAGTAGATGTGCATAATATATCTAAGATGATAAGTGATACATGAACATTTTGTTGTTCATGTGTTGGATCCACTTGATATTTCCTTTGGTTGTAGACATCTCTGTCCTGCAACCCCCCCATAACTGCTTCAGGTGAGACTGCATCTACTTCCAGGTGTTTCCGAAAGGTCCAGTAGTTAGGGCTTGTTGGTGAGGTCTTGGAGTTGAACCTTGGGTCTGCCCTTGTGCCAACAAATGGTTCCGTTGCCAGGACAGGAATATTATTGAGGGAATTTCAAGGTGGTTTCCATCAAAGACAAATATTCAAAAGTGGATAGAAGATCAAGAAAAGGACTTCGCTAAAGCCCAGAACAAGAACCCTAATCTTATCTCAAAAGATTGGCTGGAGAAATATATCTTTACTGATATACACACAATTTTCTTTGGAGGAATCCATTAGGATCTGAGTGGCTAGCTAGATTATCAGATACCCAGTTTGAGATCCGATCTAGAACTCCTATGGTTTGGACGTCGAAGCTGATCAAGAAGGTCAAAAGAGTTGATAGTATCGTATCACGATCAGTAGATCATTGGTTCGATAGCACCATTGGAGGGTACATCACAGAGTTTGTTGTTGACGTAGTAGAGTCATACATCCAAGATGAGAGATATTTCTTTAAGGAACCCAGAGGAAAATGTTTACAATTCCTGAAGTTGAGACTCAAGATGCTATTGCATGAGAAGAACATATTGAAGATACAATAGATTGGTCGGATCTGGAAAGGCTAATGTTCAAGAATTTAGATAGAAAAAATGACGAAAAAGATAGACATACGCGTAGTGGGAGAGTGTTCCGAGAAGTTCACCTTGCAAACCTATTTAAAAAGAACTACAGGGGGAGGATTTCTACATCAGAGAAGAGGTAGATCTGAAAGATGAAGAACATTCAGAACCTGCTAGGGTAGAGGAAGGAGATGCTGAAGAGCTTCGCTGAGGAGAACCTGAAACCTCAGAAACTGCGCAGACCATCGAAGTAAGTACTGTTATCCCTCCTGTTGATTCAGTGGTATTATGTAGCCAGAGTAATCCCAACCACCAGAGTACCCAGAGCACTGTCAATAGTAGTCCACCACACCTTCAGTCAGGAACCCTAAGAATATATATGGAAGATGAGATGAGGCATCCTATTTTTATGGGAGATGGATCTGAAGATCCTAATCAACATTGGTTCTTATGTGAATCCGTATGGAATATTAAAAATGTCACCGACGAAGCTGTAAAAAAAAAAACAGTTTAGTACCACTCTAAGGGACTGCGCACTGAGCTGGTACATGAAGCTATTCCAAGGACTTGCACAACCTAAACCACTTAATCAAATTAAGAATGCACTGATTGCAAAGTTCAAGAAACCTAAGTTAGAGTCACAATGTATTATAGAGATGAAAGAGATCAAGAAGAAGGTGGTTGAACCTGTTTGGGAGTTTGATAAGAGATTCAAAACCTTAACATGTTGATTGACTTTTTAGATCCCAGATGAACATAACAAAGAATGGTTCATTGATTCCCTCTTACCACACATCAAAGTCCCCCTGATGCAATAGAAGATTTCTTCGCAGGCTGTGGCACTGGAGATCATCATGAAGTTAGAATCAACCCCTATGGGAGAATCCAACTCAGGTATGAGTTAGATTTTGAGTCAGCTAACTAGTTTGTCTCTACAGGTTGAAGATATGAAGAAAGACAAGGGAAAAGATAAAAGATAAGACATCTGGTGTTTCATATGCAGATAACAAGGCCATGACAAAGAACAATGTTCCCTATTCAATGAATACTTGGCTTCTGGAGCTCCAATACCTTTGAAGCAAGTCACCTTACCTTGGTGCGAGGTATGTAGAAACAGACATCACCCTAGGGAGTGCTACTACATGAAAAAGTATGTTCAGACACCTAAATTTTTTTATTGTAAATTCTGTAAGTCCATAGGAAATGATGATAGGGATTGTAGGGATTACGATATCATGCATGAAAGGTCAAGAGACATATATAAGATTCAAGGAGAAGTACAAAAAGAAGGAAAAACTACACAGTATAACTCTCCTGGGAGAGGAAACTTCAATCCTCGTGGTGGATTCAGAGGAAGAGAATGAGAAGGAGGAAAGGGTGGAGGCTGAGGATAGATCATCTGTTATAATTGCACACAGCCAGGACACCTTGCAAGGGATTGTCAGAACCCTTGTACCACTTGCAGCTACTGCAGTGCATTTGACCATGTTATAAAAGATTGTCCTGTGTTGCTAGCTAAGCTTCAAGAAAGACGAGGACCTCAGAAAAACCTGCAAGTGCAACTGATATATGCTAAACCTCGCAGAGAAGACCATAGATTCATTGTTATAAAAAGTGTTACACGTCAAAATTGCTTAGATGGATAAGTGTCGCTTTGTCCCTATCAGTCGTCGATAGTGTCGCATCTTCCCTACAACTTTTGCAAGTGTCGCAAGTTGATTATTAGTGTTGCTAACAATGTTCAGACATGATGCCATGATAACGACACTAAGGAGTCACTTATAACATCTCACATGACTGATTTGAAGGAGGATAACTGATCTACTGAAGTTAAACAACCTTTCGCCACCTGAAAGCACCCAAAAAACTGAGTTTTGGAAAGGAGCGCTCCCCCTTACACTATCTCAGAGCACCGACGCTTCCCAATACACTGTCAGGGAGCGTTATAACGCTCCCTTGGACCTTTTGAGGGAGTGCTATAGATTTTGAGAGCATTGGCGCCCCCTAAAGCTTACTAGGGAGCGCTACAATGCTCTGATGGCCCTTTTGAGGAAGCGCTACCTATTCTGGGCGGTTGTTAAGCTGTTGAGATGAATGGGGGAAGCATCTTTTCATTCGTGGAAAGCAGTTGGATTCGAATCCCTAGTCTAGCCATGATCCTAGGGAAGATCCTCAACTGAAGGAGGCAAGTCCTCAACTTCCCCAAGGATATCTCAAGTGGTTGAAGCCTCTCCAAGGCTATATAAGCAAGCTTTCTAATGGTGAAAGAGAAAGGAAAAAGAGAGAATCATACCAAACTTATGAT
>JZKD02S1696784.1:116831-136915 GCA_000966675.3 Picea glauca
ATGCCATGTTTTGCTGTTGTGCCTCAGTGTTCAAGGGAAGTATCCGCCTCGAGAGTCAACCATCCCAAATATCTTGCCTCAAAACCTGTGTCAGTCCATGTTCTTTCGATCCACCGATTACATCACTATGTCCGTTTCATGTCGTTGATGGGGGATACATCAAAGCCCTCCCTCGATGAGTCTATTCCTGTCGAATTCAACACATTATCCGAGAATTAGACTTAGAAACTAATCAGTACTTTGGGACCTGCATGCCTCAATGGCAGGCCTCCTCACATTCGACAGTTGGTTTACATCATTGACCTCTGATCGAATGATTCCATGGATGTTCAACTTCAGCTCATCTATTCATGTTCGATGGAATGTACTAAGATACCTTGGGAATCATTGACATTAATGGTGATCTCCCTCGCACTTGTTAACGGTTTACCTCATTGACCGGTAATCAAGTGGTTTCTACCATGTTCGACACCAAGACATCTATTCACATGGTTAGAATTGTATTGCGTAGGGATTGGTTAGAAGACCCTGGGTTGAGTAATTCACCTTGCTATATGTCTCACCCAGGTTGCGAAGGAGTTCTAGACATGAAACATGCCCATTGTTACATAGATCCACTTTGTATTGGTCGTGGCTATGTTTTGTCATCTCGTAGATCCACTATGTATTCTTTGTGGCTACGATCAGTCTGAGTTATCAAAGTATAGATCCACATTGTATCTTCGGTGGCTATACCTTTTTGTTACGAATACAATTATGGATCCGCAGTGTATACTATGGCGGCCATATCTGAAATCTTGATCACCTAAGCATAGGTATGCCTGCCTTGGGTTTTGGAACATGTCATGATATTTGTTGGATGTTTGTGTGCAACTTTCGTCAGGTTCTCTGAGTCTATACCCTTGCTTGAATGTCTACAAAGCATTTCAGTCATCAGTTCGCATCTTCTGACCTCATAGTTTGGGGGGCATTCTATTACACGTCAAAATTGCTCAGATGGATAAGTGTTTCTTTGTCCCTATCAGTCGTTGATAGTGTCGCATCTTCCCTACAACTTTCGCAAGTGTCGCAAGTTGATTATTAGTGTTGCTAACAATGTTCAGACATGATGCCATGATAACGACAGTAAGGAGACACTTATAACATCTCACATGACTGATTTGAAGGAGGAGAAATGATCTACTGAAGTTAAACAACCTTTCGCCACCTGAAAGCACCCAAAAAACTGAGTTTTGGAGAGGAGCGCTCCCCCTTACACTATCTCGGAGCGCCGACGCTCCCCAATACACTGTCAGGGAGAGTTATAATGCTCCCCTGGCCCTTTTGAGGGAGCGCTATAGATTTTGAGAGCGTTGGCACCCCCTAAAGCTTACTAGGGAGCGCTACAATGCTCTGATGGCCCTTTTGAGGAAGCACTACCTATTCTGGGCGGTTGTTAAGCTATTGAGATGAATGGGGGAAGCATATTTTCATTCGTGGAAAGTAGTTGGATTCAAATCCCTAGTCTATCCATGATCCTAGGGAAGATCCTCAACTGAAGGAGGCAAATCCTCAACTTCCCCAAGGATATCTCAAGTGGTTGAAGCCTCTCCAAGGCTATATAAGCAAGCTTTCTAATGGTCAAAGAGAAAGGAAAAAGAGAGAATCATACCAAACTTATGATCTCATGAGTGGTATGGACTGCAGAATAGAGAATTACACCAAACTTATGATCTCATAAGTGGTGCAAGGGGGAAGAACTAAACATATGAAACTTATGATATTGGAGGAAACTGACAGTCAGCCAAAGAGAAGTGATCAATGAAGCTGCTGCTATCCAGGTTGTGGATCTTTCAGGCAAGGGTTGGGCGAAGAGGACTTGATGAAGCTGTCGTATTCGCATCTATGATTGTAAGTACTGCTGTCGTCATTCTCATTAATATGACACGCTTGGCTTGTTTATTTCTAGTTCGTGTCTGATACCACATGAACTTATCATTTATTGATAGATCTGTTTTCAAGCTAATGTCAATAGAGTAGGAAGTGGTCGTATCTGGTTTTGTCCACAGACCTCAGCGAGGAGAAAAGGATCGGAGCGCAACTCGGAGCGTGCAGGGACAAACGTCGATTAAAAGGTACTTCTATCATCCTCCCTTCTCATGCATTAGGCTTAGATATATTTGAAAGGAAGTCAGTGTCCACGTTAAGAATTTTTCTGTCTAGGGTTAAGGTCAAGCCTTAGAGGTGATCTACCTGTCCACAGGGATATTTTCCTACAACAAAAAGAGGAGGCATTGTCACATCAAATGACAGTATAACCCAAGGGAAGACTACAAAAGATTTAGGAATCAGGAAAGCTACAGAGAATACACAAATGTTTGATGCAAAGAAAGAAAGAAAGACAAATGTTTGAGGAAGCCAGAAAATAATTCAGAGGAGACCAAGGCTCTTCATCAAAGAAAATACCAGAAGTGAGAGAATATGGAATGCCTCTGGAATTTGCTCAGTCTTCTTTGCCAAAAGAAGGAAAAGAGGTAAGCAAGCTCATGGAATTTTTGTATACTTGTATTAAGTTGGTTCAAGATGAAAGAATTGTACAAGAATTACAAAATTTAATCAGACAATATGAGCTAGGAATGATAGACCCCTTACTGAATAGGGAAGTACACCAAATTAGTAAGAAGAGATGGAAAAATAAGTAATTACATTTGAATGCCCAAATAGGAGAGTATGAGATAGACTATGTAGTCCTCGACTTAGGGTCGGAGGTCAATGTCATGACAAAGAAAACATGGGCACTGATGGGAAAACCGAAGTTGATCTATTCCCCTATCAGGCTTAGGATGGCTAATCAACAAGCTTTCATCCCATTTGGATGATTGGAGCATGTCCCTGTGGACATTGATGGAGTAAGAACATTTGCATATTTTGAGGTAATTGAAATAGTTGATGACAATTTCCCTTACCCTACACTGTTAAGAATTGAATGGGCCTTCAATAAATCTACTGTTGTTGACTTAAAGAAGAGACGTATGACTTTTGAAAAATATGGCCTTAGGGTCATTGCACCCTTAGATCTAGATGAAGTTCAATGATACACATAACCTATTAGATAATATGACCACATATATGCACTAGAAAATTTATATAAGCTAACAACCAGACAACATGATTACATTAATCTTACAGTCGATGGAAACTTAAGCTGGCGAAGTGAGAGCGCATGTTCATCAGACTCAGAAGAAGCACTGAAGAATTGGCAGAATAATATGTATGAAGTATCTACAAGAAGATGTGCTAGATTAACTAGAGAAGTTCACTGGATCGACACAACAATAAGTAACTTACCCACCTTTGATGGTCTGAATCCTTTAGAAATATTCTTGTTGGACTTTGAAGAAAGTGTACCAATACAATAGATATTATTGGCAATGGATGAGGCCTTGAAAGCCACACCAACAAGATGGTGGGGGACACATAAAAATAGAATCACAGATTGGATACAGTGTCATATCCTGATGACAACGAGGTTCTCAACACAAGTAGAAGGCTGCAAAGTTCACTACATAGGTCGAAGCTGCCCAAAGGACCATGTGCAAAGATATGAGGAAGCCTGGAGAAACATCCATCAAGAGCAGTGGGTATACAAATTCATAAACACGTTGGACAAAACACTTATAAACTGGTACCTCCAAGCAGAACTGTGCCTCATCACTTCATATTGGAAAGGTCATATTGTATGCAAGCAAGGACTGCTGGTAGATGCATCCAAAATTGCCATTATAGTTGATCTTCCCCCTCCTACTTTAGTTAAACAGCTGCGCACTGCACTGGGACACACAAGATATTACAAGAATTTCATCAAAGGATATGTTCAGATCACAACGCCCATGGAAAAATTGTTGAAGAAGGATTGTCAGTTTTGTTGGACAGAGGAATGCCATCAGAGCTTCGACACACTAAAATAGAAAATGGTTATTGCGCCCATTCTATTTTTTCCAGATTGGACCAAGGAGTTTCATGTGCATGTCAATGCATCTTCCATTGCTTTAGGATTTGTGTTAGTACAGTCGGGAGAAGGAGATATTGACCACCCGTTAGCCTTTGCTAGAAGGAATCTATCCACTGTTGAGATTAATTACACCACCACTGAGTAAGAAGGGTTAGCCATGGTATATGCATTGCATAAATTTCACCACTACTTGTTGGGAAGACACTTTAAAATGTTTATCGATCACTCTATGTTGAAATACCTAGTCAACAAGCCGGTGTTGGGGAGAAGGATATGCAGATGGCTACTACTATTTCAAGAATATGATTTTGAGATCATAGTAAATCCAGGAAGAATGAACAAAGGTCCTAACCACTTGTCGAGGTTGGAACATGGAGAAGAGCCGACCAATTTGGAGGATACACTATTGGATGCACATCTACTGGCCATTAGAAATATCGATGACCACTTTGCAGAGATAGTCCAGTTCCTATCAACAGGAATGGAACCTAGTGAGTACACAATTCCTCAGAAGAAACAACTAGTACTGCGCGCTGCAGATTTCTCACTTATAGCCAGACATCTATACAAGATGGGACTTGATGAGATATTGAGAAGGTGTTTTATGGAGGTAGAACAATCAATGATCCTTGTAGAAGATAATGAAGGCATCACAAGAGGACATTATGCAGGAAAAGTGATCACACAAAAGGTTCTTAGAGCTGGCCTTTGGTGGCCTACCTTACACAGAGATGCTAAAGACTATTCCAGAGCTTGCGATGTATGCCAAAGAGTTGTGAAACCATCTAGAAGAGATGAAATTCCATTAGCACCGCAACTGAACCTACAAGAATTTGAGAAATGGTCCATTGACTTTGTTGGACCTATAAACCCATCGAGAAAGTGCACAGGAGAAAGATATATAATTACATCTACAGAGTACTTGACCATATGGGTCAAAGTAAGAGCAGTTAAGGAATGTAGTGCAGCTACAACTGTTCACTTCATATTTGATGACATCATAACTAGGTTTGGATGCCCAAAGGTCCTTATGAGTGATCAAGGAACACATTTCATCAATAAGACAGTTGAAGCCCTGACTGAAGAATTTGCAGTCCACCATCAGAAGAGCACACCATACCATCCATAATAAAATGGGATAGTTGAAGAATTCAACAAGATCTTGGAGACAACATTAACCAAGATTTGCAGTGTGAATAGGGATGATTGGGATTTGAGAGTACCAGCAGTGTTATGGGCCTATAGAACTACTTGCAAAAAAGTAACAATGCAGACCCCCTTCAAGTTGGTATATGGTCTTGAAGATGTTGTTCCAATGGAATATCTGGTACCAAGCATAAGAATTTCTTCCTTTATAGATATGGATGACCCTGGCGCTATTCAAGAGAGGCTTTCACAGTTGGTTGAATTGGAAGAAGACATATTCATTGTAGGATTCTATCAGCAGGTACAGAAGGAAAGAGAGAAGGCCTACCATGATAGGCACATCAAGAAGAAGGCATTCAAACAAGGTTATCTAGTACTGGTATATGACAGCAAGTTGATAAAACATCCTGGGAAGTTCAGAACACATTGTCTAGGGCCATACGAGATTTCTTATGTTACATACGGAGGAGCTGCGCAACTGAAAATGTTGAATGGAGAATGGAAGGAAGGTTTGGTGAATGGGAGTCAGCTGCAGTTGTATTATGACAACCAGATGCCTCACAGATCTAAGTAAAAGTAGGAAGAAAAGGGTCCGGGTACCAAGTGTAGTTGAAGCTGGGTACCAGACACAAAAAAGATAGTTTGCACAAGGGAAAAAGAGGAGGCATCGAGAAGAAAATAGAGGCTACACTGCGCAGCCTAGAGTTGAAGTAAAATAGGAATCTCAGATCTGAAGTGCCTCGGGACGAGTCACAAGTGAGTGTTGGGGGCATGTTGGCCCTTGGTTATGGAAGCAAGAGAAGATCAAGGAATAAAAGTGAGAATGCAAACTCCGTGGAAGACACCGTGAATTTTGTTGGGTCGAAGTGAACAAAAGAGAAGAAAATATGGAGTGAAGCTCGAGAAAGAAATCCATTAGATGAGGAGATCGGGGATGAAAGATAAGAAAGGAAGAAGGATCTTGGACAACTCAAAAAGTGGGAAAAACCATCGTTGGATGCTTTGGAGCACTGCATGAGAAGGAAGTAATGATAGGCTGGCAAAGCCCTAAAAACGTGGATCAAGTTGACCTAGGGTTTTAGACACCTAGGGTTTTGGTATCTAGGGTTTTGGACACCTAGGTTTCAGCCTAAGGATGTCGATGAGCTATTTTAATGTATAAATAAAGGTCTAAAGGACTTGGTTTGGGTTGGTATGATATTTCTATTGATCTAGTTGTATTGTTGATGTGAGTGAGTATTGTATCAAGAGAGAGAAGTGCTAAGAGTGAGAGCCTTCTGGTATTGTACGATCTTCAGCTGGGTGCAAAGATCAATCCTGTAGATGGGTGCATAGGGAGGGGAGAGAAAGAGAGAAGAGAAGAGATCTGCTAGCCAAGAGTGCAGACAAGAACTATATGCTTTACCTTAATATATTATAGCACAATTCTGTGGACATAGCCCTAGAGAGAGGATGAACCACGTACATCTTGTATTGTTTGTGATTGGTATTTTATCTCTGTCATTGATATACTGTGATTGCATTAGTGCTTTAGATTTGATCAGTAGATGTGCAGAATAGATCTAAGATGATAAGTGATATATGAACATTGTGTTGTTCTTGTGTTAGATCCACTTGATATTTCCTTTGGTTGTAGACATCTTTGTCTTGTAAACCCCTCATAACTGCTTCGAGTGAGACTGCATCTGCTTCATAGGTGTTTCCAAAAGGGATAGTAGTTAGGACTTGTTGTTGCACTCTTGGAGTTGAACCCTGGGTTTTCCCCTGTGCCAAAAATATTGTAGCATTGAATTTCAATGACTTCAACCTAGGAGATCACAAGAACGAAAGCATGCTCGCCCCGTACAAATACTTGACCAATATGAAGGGGAATAATTTGAATATAATCCCCCAGCGATGGACGATGAACCTCGCGTAGTGCACCCTACTAAATGTAATGAAAATAACACACTTCAGAAGGCACTAGAAAGTTAATGCTTGTGTCAAGCTACTACTTTCATGTTACCATGGTGGCTACTTATGGCTCAACCATTGTATCACAATAGATCCAATGCTGATCCATATGATCATAGGATTGAGTATGCAAGGACTTGATCCACATGAATTATATCCAGGAAAGTCCATAGATCACGCACTATCATAAAAGATCAAGGATACATACGACGATGTTGAGAAGGGGACATGAGGCTACAAGGTAGCTTCCATCCAGAATGGCGCAGTGCGCCTAAAATGCCAATTAATTGTAGGAAAGCTAGTAAGGAAGAACTGACCCATGTAGGTCACAGGATTTGTTTTTAACCTTGCAGGGAAGTGAGTGGAAGGTCTACAGATGAAATGGGCGAAGTATCTAGTTAATCAGCTTGAACTAGACTGCCACGAAGCACAGGATCAGGGCTTTGAATTCCATTTTAGCTGGATCATGATCCTCATCATGTTTGTTGCTTGGGAAATGCCAGAAGATGCACCTTCCCGGACATCGAGACTTTCGAGCAGCTTGCTGTGAATTTCACCATGTTCTGGTACTTGATCGATATGAGAAAACAATGGTAGTCAAACACTGTTTTTCACACATATTACCTCCAACTGAAGAGAGCCATCAAATATGAACCTCACATGACTCCAAACACCCTACATAGGTTCTTATCCTTGATTAAGTTCCACGTAGATTGAAAATTCACCTACATTACAACACGAGTAGACGATCATAAGGAGGAGCTTCAGTCATACTACAAGATCAAATAAGAGGACCTTGAGGAGATCACTAAGGACTGGTCGACAAACCTCCTTATTCCCACAGACCCTATAGAGATGTCTGACCCTGACAACCCAAAGACCATGCACAAAGAACATGATACACCCATACCCAACAGAAGGAAGAATACCAAAGAGGTCCAAGACTTAAGGAGTGCCTAAGGCAAGACTTCTTCAGTATCACCTGACTGATAGGGTGATGACAAAGTAGAAGAGATAAATGGAAAAGAAGCTAAACATAAACAAGGCAAGGTACTAGAGATGAGACCGATCCCCTGAAGAAGAGGAAGGTTTCTCCCTGAAACCTTCTTCTCGGAAGAGATCCAGAGCCACCGTGACCAAGATGCAGACTGTACTCACTACCAATGATTTTGACTTCCTCATAACAGCCCTAAACGACGCCTCGCAGGAAATACTAGGAAAACAAGAAGCCAAGTAGGAGGAAATAAATGACAGAATTGAGGTCAAACTCTGAGGGGTACAACAGTCCCTTCAGTCCATTCGTGCAATTTCCACTGTGCCCCTACCATTAGGATAACCAAAGTTGGGAGATGATCCAACCCAACTCTGCCGACTAGCAGATGAAACCGAAGCTCACCTTCGTCGAGCACAAGAAGAAATAGAGCAAGCAACCCAGGCCTTGAATCAAGTGCAAGGAGTACTCGTAGAAAAAAATCGACTTGTATAGAAGGAGAAGGTTTCTATCCGATGAAGTTTGAAAAGGAGAAAGCATAGATTCAACAAGAAAAGGAACAGTTTCTCGCAGAGCAACTCGAAGTGAAAGAAGAAGTCAACAAAGAACTTCGCTTAGTGACAGGCTTAGAACCACAGGCAGAAGACTGAGTCACGCATCAAGTAGATAAGCTCATAGAATCTATCCAACAACTACAACAATGAATAGAAGACTTAGAGCTCCGCACAGTGCTCGACACCCCGTAGGATGTAAGAGATCAAAGAGAAGAAACTGCTCGAAGCATAGTTGAAAGAATAAAGGGCCTTGCCATGGAATGTAAGAAATTGAGTGATCATAGTGCCCATACGTATGAGCGATGTTGGTGAGTAAATATGTTCACTGTATATCTCACACTCATTTAAATATCAATCTGGGATTCATAATCGAAAGAGTCGTTACACCATATGTGCTAAGAACAATTAACCTATCTAAGTCTGTTGCATATAGGAAATAATTAATAACATAAAAATTCCATTTCTAAGATCTCTAAATACTTCAAAATATCCTCTGAACCTAAAAGAGAAAACTGATAATGAAACTTAAAAGAGAAGAAACTGCTCGAAGCATAGTTGAAAGAATCAAGGGCCTTGCCATGGAATGTAAGAAATTGAGTGATCATAGTGCCCAGACGTATGAGCGATGTTGGTGAGTAAATATGTTCACTGTATATCTCACACTCATTTAAATGTCAATCCGGGATTCATAATCGAAAGAGTCGTTACACCATATGTGCTAAGAACAATTAACCTATCTAAGTCTGTTGCATATAGGAAATAATTAATAACATAAAAATTCCATTTCTAAGATCTCTAAATACTTCAAAATATCCTCTGAACCTAAAAGAGAAAACTGATAATGAAACTTAGACATCAATCAAAGAGATGTTGTACTAGAGAAACAAGTATGCTCATTTTAGGCACTTGTATTGAAAAGATGAAATTTAATAAGCTTGTCTCCTATAGTAATTAAAACAATCAACTCCAACCATTATTGAAACAAAAACCAACTTCAAATTCATGTAATTCAATCAAACCAGCACAAGGGGAATTTAGTATAACTGAAAGACTTTATTACAACACATGAAGATGAAAGATAAAGTCTCCTGGTCCCTTGCAATACTACAATCATAAACTTAAAATATTAGTCCCACACTTCAAATTATGAGATAGCTACCTTCAACACTGGATAATAAAATGTATATTCAATCTAGCACTTGCTTATACACACCAATCCAAAATGATTAACTCAATGCTCAATCTTGAGAATGAAATAAAGACTAATCACACACACACACTGCTGTAAACTATCCACACAAAAACACATAACATATACAATGAGGTTTAGCTTAGTTGGGGCGGTGGGCCTTTGCTGAACCAACAAGGAGCCTCTTAAGGAGTTAATAGACTAAAACTTTCACTCACATCCAAGAATTGACATGAAATATCTTCTGTATTAATTCAGCTAGTAAATTGGATCAACAGTCTTTTACTTCATACATGACGACGACAAGTATTGTCTGATTCTTATCGTATATTTCTTACATTCCTCTCTACATAGTATTCCTTATATAAGGTAAGCCGATACTACCAATATTTATGGATAAACATTAAACAGTTCGAGAAATTCCAGAATTAAGATTTACATTGAACTTTTAGGAGTCGACTCCATCCTCATGACACGAAGTGCATGAGCGATGGAGTCTCTTGCAACTGGAGAACTGAATCAGACGCTTCTATCCAACTGTCTTCTCGAAATATTCAACATTATCTAGGTCCAACTGGTGCATTCTGAAACAGAGGTTTTGGTACCGGATTGCACAGAGTCACGAGTCTAGTACCAGAATAGAACAGAGCAAGGAGTACCAGAATAGTGCATGTCTTGGTACCAGAATGGAGGTTGTACTGGATCAAAACTATCTTGGGTACCTGAATGGATTTGGTACCAGATTACACGGTGTCTGGTAGTGTTAGATAGACTGCTGATAAATCAAATTATTGGAACTATACAAAATAAAACACTTTCAATCGAATTAATTTAAGAAAGTTAAACAAACATGCTTTAAATCACCAATTACATCTTGTAGACATGACATAGCTATTAGGCATGTGTTTTGGGAGGGAATAGTCCAGTATAGGTTTATAAAAGAGGCAAAAAGACTTAGATAGAGGGTAAGATAGGGTATTATCTTATGTCAAAATGGAGACTCAACATTTCTCCCATGTTGAAGATGTTGTATGTCCTCATGCAACGTTATAAAAAACTGATACCCAAAAACTTTCTGCACAATTGGACCCTCCTCTGTCATTCCTCAGATTGCAAAATGTTAACATCGGAAGCTTCACTCTTCAATTCCTTCTTGATCACCCTAGTGTAATGGACCAATCGCAAGACTTTGTTAAGTTTGGCAGAGACCTCCACATGTTGCTCCTTCAATTCTGCATTCTCTGCCTTGATATGCTTGTCCAATATTTTTTATTCTTCAATTTCTTGTTTCAATCTCTCAATTTCTATTAATAATGTTGGTTCATTCAGGGACTAGTTTGGACTTAGTGTGAGTAATTCCTTGGCCACCATCTCTTGATCCTCTTTTTCTTTCCTCAGACTCCTCAGAGCCTTTATTATCATCTTTCGTCTGCTCAAGGATTTGCCCGGACTTGGTGTGAATGCTTCCTGAGTTACCACCTCTCGAGCTTCTTCTCCCTTCCTCAAATCCATCAAAGTATCTGTTACCAATCCTTCCATCTCACTTATTGTTACCAGTCCTTCTGTTTCACTTGTGGAAGCTCCCCAACCACTCTGTTTGTCTGGAGAACTTGGAATATTCATAGGTTCTCTTTGAGGAGAAGGTATGTTTGGAATTGTCTCCTATTTATCCATACTTCTGGTGGTCCTGCATATGGGTGGTGAGGATTTCTTAGACTTGCTGATAGGGGTAGGAGTTTCTTCAAACAATTTCCTTTTCTTAGATTTATTGATAGGGGCAGGCCTGGACATCTGTACCTTCTATGTTGAGTGGACCTTTATCTTGCGGGATTGAACTGTAAATTCTGGGGTTTAATTTTGCTGGAAAACCTGTATTCCTAACCTTGAAGATTGAGGCGTGGGCTCCAGAACTTGTGCCTCCTTTCCTTCTATTTTATTTCTATTTTTACTTGTCACCTTAGCAGTCTCCTTCAAGCCACCAACTGATCTTTGGGAAGGCCGAGTAACTTCAGAAATACTTTTCAATTCTTTAGGGGATTTTGGAGGGGGTTTTACAGATGGTTCTAGTAAAATCCTCTATTGATCCATCTCCCCCTTCTTTTGTTTCTTATTCTATGACCATTGGTATTTAGGGCATAGGACTGAACTAGATGCTTCAGTTGGTGCAGACTTTTTCTTTCTTTGTAACTGGAAGTCAGGGGTCTTCTCTATTTGATTGGCTAGTTCTGATGGCATTTCCATAATTGTTTTAGGAATGCTATCCAATTGACCACATGGTTCTGAGACCTCCTTTCATCTTTTACCCCTTTAAACCAAAGTAGAGCTTACTCTCTGGAATTGAGTGGCTTTCTTCTTTCTTGATATAACAGGCTCCCCCACGACAAACTTTTCTGTCACTGATTTCTCAATGGGCTGAGATGAGTTGGGTGTAGCAGTGTCTTGTTTACCTCCTAATGCCATGTCTTTATTTGCTTTTTTTCTTGAGCCTTCACTGTGTGTCCCTGCCTCCTATGTCTCAACCGACTTGGATTTCTCTTGAGCGAAGCTCTATTGGAGAAACTGCTTCCAACTACCCCCTTGTGTTTTTAGAGCATGAACAACCAAAAGTTTGATTAAACCTTGATGATGAAGACTTGTCTCATGTTTCTTAGAAACTGACCTCACCCCTCTTACCATTTTATTTAAACTCATCCATAAAAAAATGGGGAAAATTTATCTGTGGTCCTCCCTCAAAATGTGACAAAAGCTTTAAATGATAAATGAAGGTCACGACATACCTTCCCTCACAGGTGAGGAATTTCTATAGACTTATAAGCATTGTCCAATATTTTTCTTTGATATAGCTCCAAGGGACACCCTTGGTCCAATCGGGGTCGTGATGTTCTAGTTTGAGGAATTGTTGATAGATATTTTTTTCCACGATTACTCTTTTGAAGTATCTTTCTCCAGCCATCGGGAGACCTGTGGCCTCTTCTATAGTGGCCTCCGTAATTTTTAACTTCACATCCCCAAGCTGCACATTATATCCATCATATGTTTGTGCAAAGACGAGAGAAATTCCCTCATGATGGCCCTTAAATTTCTCCAAGAATGGCACCCACCTTGCTTGTTCATATTTTTTCTTACAAGCCTAATATTTTGTTGTTTCCTTGTATATTTGAAATATTGGCTCATGCCTGTCGACCCCCATGCTATTTTAAGCAATTCTCTTGGGTGGATAAGGCACAGACAAAAGGTCGAGGTTTGAGTACTGGATGATAGAGTATTGGTTGGGAGAAACATACAAGGGATACAAAGGCATAGGGTGTCTATAGATAGTGTGACAATAAGGGTAAATAATTCTCATCTAGATGGCAGAGCCATCCAGAGGAGCATTTATGAATGGAAGTGTAGATTGCAATGGTCATGTCGATACTCATCATGATATGGTAAGGTAATTCAGATCTACTAATGGTTTCCAGATTCATGGGAAGCTTGGTGGTAGATGCTATTCATGAAAAGAGGTGGTCGTTATGACCAGGACTCGTGTATATGAAATTGACTGGGATCATTACTTGATATGATGACATTTGTGGTTTACGTCGTCTCATATAGTACGACAACTAATCATGGGATTTATTTATCAGATAGATAGAGGGAGTTTGATCCAATAAAAGACATCATGATTTTGCATTCTTGATGTTTCGTAGGACACTTTCTTCTCACGGAGGTGAGGTCTAAGATTTCTACAGAGATTTGTGACAAAAGAGGGGTACGTCATGATCTAAGAGAAATCAGATGTTATAAAGACATATTTAGTCTAATTCCTTTAAATAACACAAAAAAAAGTGTCGAATATGTATGTCCTCACACTAATAATTTGATAGCGACTTGGAAACATGATGAAAGTTACCCGTCATATTATTACCAGTACTGGATCATCTAAGTGTTGGATCACCTATGTGTATAATTTGTAATTGATACGGGATCACCCGAGTGTCAGATCGCTTTTGTGTAAGACTTGCAGTTGGTACAGGATCACCTGAGTGCCAGATCACTTGTGTGTAAAATTTGCAGTTGGTGCATGATCACCTGATTACCTGAGTGCCAGATCACCTGTGTGTAAAATTTGTAGTTGGTACAGGATCACCTGATTACCTGAGTGTCGGATCACCTGTGTGTAAAATTTGCAATTGGTACCGGAATAGCGCAGGGCCCCTTCTTTTATATTGGATAGGGTCTTGTACCGGATAGGCACAACAAGATGATTTAGTGGCCCTTTATACATAGAGGTGATCATCAATGTGAGATAAGCACAAAATGAACTTTCTTGAGCTTAAAAATCTTGACACTGATTCTGGTGACAGTGATTTATAGAAATAACTGGTGTTTCTATGGTCAAATCCGTCTGAAAAACCATGCAGTTGCCAAAGTTTATAGAGGAATAATGTAGGAAAGCTTTGTAACAGGAGGGTACTCTGTAATGACCAGTAAATGATATGACCTAACTCCTTTTCTTCTGGAGCCAAGGTGACCACACTTTTGTTGGCATTTCCTCTTTTATTACAACACGATAATAATCCTAACTACTACTTTTTAGTGAATTTTTATCGAGCCTGGATTAGTTAATGCTTGTCGGTATTTTCAATTTTATAGAGTCTGAAAAAATTAAAGGAAACTCTCTATACTATTCCGTGGATTTTTGTCAAGCCCGGGCCAGTTCCTGCTCACCGGTATTTTCAATTTTAAAGAGTCTGAAAAACTTAAAGGAAACTCTTTATACTGTCTCATGGATTTTTGTCGAGCCCGGGCCAGTTCCTGCTCGCCGATGTTTTCAATTTTAAAGAGTCTGAAAAACTTAAAGAAGACTCTTTCTGGTAGTGTTATTGGATAAATTTGTAGGTGCAGACACTAACCAATCTCCCTAGATCCACCTGGATCTAGAACAAAGCAAGACAGAACATGACTCTTTCCCTAGATTTTTACCATTGAATTAAATAGGAGGCAAGATCATATGACATACCTTATTATCGCTTCCTATGGTCTTTTTTTCTCCTGCTTCACTCCAGTGCTCTTGTGAGTCAAGACCAAGACAACACAAACCAACCAAAGTGAAGAGAGCACAATCTATTCAACAATCAATCTATGTATATGATCAAGGAATTATACAATAAAGTGGAAATAGCTTTATGGGAAAGAGACATATTACTGTATCATATTAATGGAAAGTAAAGATTACAACCTGAGCCTTGATGTCACAAACTTCCTTTCGATGGCCCTTGTCTCTGACACACACACTTTCTCACTTGCATGAATAAGATCAACCCCTTTGGATAAACTTGTTGGAGTCTTCAAGCTGCTGTAGCTTCAGTCCTTCACACAATTCTTTCACTAATTATCCAATGAATCTAACCTTGCTTGCTTAACCTTTTCCATGAGAATTCCCTCAATATATAGGAGAGAATGAATTAGTTACTTGGATAAGAATGATCCCAAAATATCAGAGAATCTAGTACTAGGATAACCATTCGAATGACATCTCATCCTTCTAGAAGTTTCCCTTCTAGAAGCATTGAAAACTCATCTTTTTCCTTGCTTTACAAAGAGTTTTCACCCTAGCTTAAGGCAGACTGCGAGAATCATTCATTCTCACAGGCAAATATACTAGTGGTCTGCGAACAGTCTTCAAAAATGAGTTTTCTGGAAGAGATGAAAATAAATTTTTCTCATGAGAAAGTTCTTATGAAGAGCCTGAGTACACCATCATTCATACATCATCATGATGACCAAAATCATGGGTAACATAATTCCCCCCAAAGTATGAGGGTGGAACTAGTGACAACCGATAGACTTTGTAAGCTGCATGTGTGTGTTAGGAACCATGATCACACCTAATCAAAAACCTGCGAACAACCAAGCATCTGCAGAATATCATATATACCCATTCTTAGGTAGGTATTCCCATACTCAGATAACAGACTGATGACATTATAGACATGGTTCATGGCCACCAATCATACACTGTGGATCCATGCCACCAAAATATAGCATAGCCACCGGAATACACTGTGGATCTATGCAAGAAATATCAAATCAAGACGACATAGCCACGATTCATACACAGTGGATGTATGTGTCGCAAATTATACATACTCCATCACAACCTGGAACGCAAAGATGATATCCAGGGTCTTCAATTTCGTCGCCTAAAGCACGAATCTAACCATGTGATTACATGTGTTGAAGTCGAACATGGTAGAAACCACTTGATTACCAGTCATTGATGAAACCATTAACAAGTGCGAGGGAAATCACCATTGATGTCAATGAATCCCAAGGTACCATAGTACAATCCATCGAGTGTGAATAAATGAGTTGAAGTCGAACATCCGATGGAATCTTTCAATCAGGGGTCAATGATGTAAACCCACTGTCAAAAGCGAGGAAACCTGCCATTGAGGCATGCAAGCTCCAAGGTACTAAATAATTTCTAAGTCTTGATTCCGGATAATGAGCTGAAGTCGACGGAACAAAACTCGTCACAGGAGGGCCTTGATGTATCCCCCATCAATGACATGAAATGAGTAACAAATCTTGAAGGTGAAACAGAGTATGATGTGAACTGGACTGGACACAGGGAAGGCCGACACAGAGAGAATGGATAACTGCAGATGGCCGACTCAATATAGGTTTCAAATGGACTTCTCTTGAACATATGAATGACACAACCAATGATTTGATAGCATTGACTCAAAGATGACACAGGGAATGACCTTGTAGAAAATCGAATGAGAGACAAATGGATTTCCCAAACCGGCTTCAAATGATGAATAGGGGGTTTCATGTTCAAGAGCGAGACTTACTTCCAATTAATACAACGATGAAAACATATCCCTTTCCCAAATTTTCCCCCACCATTTCTGGCGAGCACCTCTTTATTTTTACGCAATATTGAGGAGGATAACATATGCTTGTTGATGTAAGCTCATCCTTCGGATGAGTCCCTCAGAGTATGTTTAACGAACCCTAAGAAGGAGTGGTTCGGTCCCATCACGGGTCTGTTAATGTTTGTTTAACGAGTACAGAGATAGAAAACTTGAAGGTTTTTCAAGATTATAGAGTTTGGAAAAACACTTAAAAGAGAAATCTCTCAGTTCCTTTTTCATAAAATAGTCTGAAGAGACCAAAAAAGAGATAAACTATCGCTCAATAGATGTTTTCTTCAAATACTTTAACGAGCGTGAAAAGAAAAAGATCGCTTGGTAGTCTTTTCATGTTTAGAGAGTCTGAAAAGAGCTTAAAGAGGACTCCAGGGGGTTCATTTTTCGTATAACCTTTACGAGTTTGAAAAAGTGATAAAAGTATACTCGGTTACATTCTCATTAATTTACGAGCACGAGAAAGAACAAAGACTAAGCTCGGTAACTTATTCTCATGTATTTACGAGCATGAGAAAGAACAAAGACTAAGCTCGGTTTTTTTTAAATTTTTACACAAGCTTTAAAACAAAACAAAACTATGCTTGGACCTGGTTTCATTTTTACACAAGATTGAACCAAAGGAAACTATGCTTGAGGTAAGTGGTTTCATTTTTACACAAGCTTGAACCATAGAAAACTATGCTTGCAACTTCCCAACGCATGGTTGGTACTTAGCCCCCATCTTAAGAAACTAGCGGCTCTACTTCAGCATGAAGTCCATAGGCTAGAAGTATTTCCCCCCAAGCTTCGTTTCATCCAACGACAAAGGCAGAGGAAATGAAGCTTCAAATACTAGACGAAGGACTTGACTCAAACAGAGAGGGGGAAAACTATTTCATTTTTTAACGAGCTTGGCATAGAAACAAGAATTATGCTCGTAACCTTTGTTTCATTTTTTAACAAGGTTTCCTCAGAGATGAAAAAACTATCCTCGTAAGTGGTTTCATTTTTTAATGAGATTGAAATTAGAAAACTATGCTCAAAGACCTCTGTTTCATTTTTTAATGAGGTTTCCTTAGAGACACAAAAACTATCCTCAAAAGTCTCCCTTCTTGATCATAGATTCCAATAGGACAATGCTCCAGAATGACACCATGTCAAGGGACAAAAATCAGTCATGGCTTCCAAGAGGTCTTCACTGGAAGGAAGAAATACACTCGGGAAAGACACCATGTCGAGAGTCACGACAGGAGTAAAGAGACCATGCTCTAACAACCCTATCGAAGAGATCACCATGTCAACTACTGGATCTAAGTCATCAGAAGTTGAAACCATGGGTGATAATGCCACATAATTGACCTGTGGCGGGGGTGATACCATCTGCATATACGAACCATTTAGGGAGGAAATCCAATCGGGGTCAATAAATGAAAGTTGATCAATAGGCACAACCCGTCCATTGTGAGGGAAAGATATCACACAAAAAAGAGTAGACACAATAACTTTCATGTCATAGACATAATCTCGCCCAAGGAGTAAAGAAAAATCCAAGGAGTCTTGGACTACCATGACATCAATAAAGATAGTTTTCCCTCCCAAAGTTACAGGGAACTGAGGAAGGGTCCCTAAAGGTTGAATGGTTCTTCTGTTAAAATCTAACAGATTTTGTGTAACCGACGCAAGCGGAGGATAACCCAAAGATTGCCAAGCAATAGAGGACAAAATACTAACAGACGAACCTTCATCTATCAATGTTTGGGGAACTTCCCGACCACAAACCTGTACTGTAATATGGAAAGGAATGTAAGAGGGAAGACGAGGTCTAGTTAGCACACCCCAATCAAAATGGATGGTCTCATTACTTGGAGGGGGTCCTATGGGAGAAGGAAGAATACCTCTCGACACGGTAGAACCTGTATCAACGAGAAAAACATGGACAGTATCAGGTTTACTCTCTAGCGGGAGAGTAGGATCGACCGATGATGAGATCAGACTGACCACTTGGGTTTCATTCTCCAAGGGGAGAATGGGGTCGACAGGTGTAAATAGATCGACCACTTGGGTGACACTCTCTAATGGGAGAGAGGGATCGACCAAGGATGGGATCAGATCGACCTATTTAGTTTCGCTCTCTGAGGGGAGAACGAGATTGACCAAGGATGGTATCGGATCAACCACTTTGTCAACTGGTTCAAATAAGGACGTGACCATATTGATGACATGATCAACCGGATTGACCGGTGAAGGGACCAGAGTGATCATTCCATCAACTACAGGTGGGTTGAGAGAAAACATGCGATAAGAAACTGGAAGTTGAGGCTGTGAAATAGTCATGTCTTCCAGTAATTTCGAGGCTTCGTCCATATGAGGGCAAAGGTGAGTGAGATGACTCCCTTTGCATAACATACACATGAACTTGACTCTACTTTTCTTCTTCCCAACCGTATCATGACTAGTCAATGGGAATTCATCAACATGTTGTTCAGAGGCTAACGACGTGGGTTGGCGAGGATGTGTAGACCATGCTTCTATAACCCTAGATAGACCTGGCCAATCCTTAAGAAGATGGCTACCCTTACAAAGTCTGCAAGGGTACTTGGGCTTACGAGTTGTTTGGGTGATCTTGACATCATCAACACTCCCAACACAATTAACAGTAACTGGTTGTTTTCCAATATGTTTGACAGAGGTTGGAGGTTTTGACCCTTGTTTATCTTTCTTCTTCTTAATCTTTCTTTTCTTCTTTTTCTTATTCACCAGGTTACTAGATTCAGAACTTTCACTCGACGAAGAAGATGAAACAAAAGATGAAATTTCAAGAAAAGAAGGTGAAGAATACCTTACTGGTGAAGAAGGTGAAGGATCAACATGAGGTTGATGCTCTTGGGGGGAAGTTCTTGTGACTGAAGCACTAACTGCATTCGGTATTACCTGAGTGGAAAAAAACCATATCGGTAATCCAATAGTGAGACCTGGAAGGCTCAAAGTAGTGATGTGAGGAGGACCAATGTTTCCATAAGAAGGAAAAACAAAATGTTCCCCTGGAGCAGGGGTTCCTTCATTGGTCATTCCAGGAACTGACACCATTAAATAAATCCAACCTAGAGTCTGCTAGGGAAAAAAAACAACATACGCTAAAAATCTAGGAAGCAAGCAAGCAAACAAAACCTTCTCACGATGAACGCACTAGTTGGTGATGAAATCCAACGTCGTGGGAACAATGTAAGAATGGGCTGAGATAGAGCAGGTGGAAAAGTTACGTTGATGACCTGCTTAACGGACTTACACCATGGTGCAAGCTCCCACACATAATCGTGGGTATACCCTCCAAGGAGCCCGAGTGAGTTTGGCCAACGTCGAT
>JZKD02S1696784.1:147636-160597 GCA_000966675.3 Picea glauca
GAGCCATCAAATTTGGTTACATCCACCCGCAGAAGGCGTATGTCCCTTTGAAAGTGATGGGGTTGAAAGGAATGGGAAGAAGTTTCACCTTTAGTCTTTTTATGTGCCTCAGGAAATGAGTCATCTGTAGGGATTTTGAGTTTCGTGCAAAGTGATGCAAAGACAGATTCAAGCTGGGTGGTCAGTTCTTGTTTGACTTCTGCCACTGTGGACTGCACGACTACATTTACGGAGGCATTTATGGAGGCATCACGGGAGGCAATAGTAGCACTGAGTTGTTGCACTTCTTGTTGGGTCTCAATTAAACCATCTTGCAAGGTGTTGAAGTGAGACTCTAGTTCTTGGCTACAGGTATGGGCCATGATGATGGGTGAACTGGAAAGGGAGCGAGCAGGGTCAAATTTTTTTTCAGAAAAATGATATGGATGAATTTGATAAGGGAGAAGAGATGAGTCCAATGGAATAGGTCTCAAATAATGGTGAAAACATTTCCAGAATTTTTTTTATTTTTTTTATTTTACAGCTGCGGGGTTATACTTTGGTCTGAGGAATGCCACAGTGCTAAAATCCCCAAATTATGAACTAGAGAGTATTTACTTAGCAACGCGAACACAGATGCGCGTCAATAGATCTCGCCGGTTTAATTTGTTTATGTTGCTGTTTATGTTCCCCAAGGGTTAGGTATTCAAGGGTTCTACAGACAAGGGTTTTCCCTGTGCTATAGCTCTCTGATATATGTGCAGGGTCCAACAGTAGTACTCAGCCCAATATCTTAGGGCACTAACTAAGGAGGATAGACCGTACACTTAGCCGTACTACTCGACTACCCAGGTACTAGAGAGTGTCTTCCCGAGTGTTGTTCTCGGTGATACTATAGCAGTCCGACGGTCGATAGGTTTATCTAAAGAGGGCTTTAGGAAATCTAGGCCAATCCGTACACATGTGCTGTCTGATTCACTACCACTCGAAGGGGTACCAATAGGGGTTACAAGGGTGGCCAACAAACGTGTGCTTAAGAGCCACTTGTATTCCCTGCGTGTATGAATCCCTCAACCGCGGGTTTATGCGTGTAACGACAGATCTTTGTGGCTTAAAGACGCGAGAATACGTCTCTACCCTGGAAAAAAAAATACCCACAATTTCTGCCAAGGAAAGTGCTCTGATACCACTTGCAAGATACCAGATATATAAAATATACAGAACATAAATAAAATGATAGAAATGGCAGAATAACAGTAAAATATCCAACATAATCTTCACAATACACAGAAATGATACTCGAAATAGCAATAGAAAAGAAATTTGATTCAGTAAGAAATGTTCACAGGCCTCTTCGAGGGGGCAACCTCTAGTCGAGCAGCGCTCTGTTAAAATAATCTCCAAGCTAGGGTTCTCATACCCTCACCTCTTATTTATACTAAATATGTCTATTAAGAGAAGCATCTAGAGGAAGATCCTTCTAGAAGTGGAAGCTTCTATTAGGTCTTCTTACATCCGCCTTATTCCATTTTATTGAAAGGACTTATTAATACTGACCTTTATTACATCTGAATACACTGATCTATCTATGTGCGGGTTAGGACCTTAACATTATACAATAAAGTGGAAATAGCTTTATGGGAAAGAGACATATTACTGTATCATATTAATGGAAAGTAAAGATTACAACCTGAGCCTTGATGTCACAAACTTCCTTTCGATGGCCCTTGGCTATGACACACACACTTACTCACTTGCATGAAGAAGATCAACCCCTTTGGATAAACTTGTTGGAGTCTTCAAGCTACTGTAGCTTCAATCCTTCACACAATTCTTTCACTAATTCTCCAATGAATATTGCTTAACCTTTTCCATGATAATTCCCTCAATATATAGGAGAGAATGAATTACTTACTTGGATAAGAATGATCCCAAAATATTAGGGAATCCGGTACTAGGATAACCATTCGAATGCCATCTCATCCTTCTAGAAGATTCCCTTCTAGAAGCATCGAAAACTCATCTTTTTCCTTGCTTTATCCCTATCATTTCAACACAGTGCGAACTTCTCACACCCTGGCTTAAGGCAGACTGCGAGAATCATTCATTCTCACAGGAAAATATACTAGTGTCCTATGAACAATCTTCAAAAATGAGTTTTCTAGAAGAGAAGAAAATAAATTTTTCTCATGAGAAATTTCTTATGAAGAGCCTGAGTACACCATCATTCATACATCATCATGATGACCAAAATCATGGGTAACAGGTAGTTGTCCTCCTTATTTGTTTATCTAAATGGGAACACCACCAATTTTTCTTTTGTCTTTGTTAGTTAAAAATAAAAAAAACTTCATCTCATGACACACCTATGTACAAAAAATGAATTTATACAATTTGAACTTACTATGGTAGGCCAGCAGGAGGGAAAACCCTCTCGCTTACCAGTTGCATTTCGGTAGTCTGAAGAACATTTTCGACAAAATCCTCTTGTGACAGAGGTTTGTGATAAACCTTCAGTCGATGTCTATTTAAAACAAGGGAAATATTCTTTTCATCAATAGTATTTATCCTTACTGCACCATTGTCATAGACTGTATCAACCTCATAGGGCCCCATCCATCTAGTAGACAATTTGCCTTTGAAATTTTTAAATATGCTATCATATAGGAGGGACCAATCACCTGGCTGGAAGAACTTCTGTTTAATTTACTTATCGTGCCATTTGGTCCTTTGTTCTTGTATCAGGGTGTTTATTTTTAGAGAATCTTGTATTATCTCATCAAGCTCGTTCAATTGTAATAGCCTCTATTTTTGAGCTTCATTCAGGTCCATTCCTAATTGCATGGAAGTTCTGAAGGTCTTTACCTGAAACTCTATGGGCAGTAGTACCTGCTTCCCATATACCAACTCATATGGTGTATGGCCTGTTGTATTTCTTCAGGATTTCCTGTAGGCCCACAAGGCCTCAGGAAACCTATCAACCCAATATTTGTGATGTAGCTGAATAGTCTTAGTGAGGATGGCCTCTATCACTTTGTTTGTCGATTCTACTTGGCCATTGGATTGGGGGTGATAGGGTGAAGAATTTATGTGCCTGATATTGTATTATTTGGTAAGGGCCTTAACCAAATTTGAGGTGAATTGTGTTCCTTGATCAATGACTATCTCCCGAGGTACCCCGAAATGAGTGAAAATTTCCTCAAAGAGAAAATCTACAACAAATTGTTCCTGAAGACAGGGCCTTGGCTTCTACCCATTTTGTTACATAGTCTATGCAAACTAATATGTACTTTTTCTTCCAGGACATGGGATTGATAGGTCCCACAAAATCTAAGGCCCATTTTTCAAAGGGTTCAATTACTACTTGGAATTGGAGTAGCATTTATTCGACTGATGTAGGTCTTCCCATTCTTTGGCAATCATCGCAGCTGGCCACATATTTTTTTGCATCTTTAAAAATGGTCAGCCAATAATAGCCAAATTGTAGGATTTTGTAAGCTGTCGTTTTGTCAGCAAAGTGGCCTCCACATGGGCCATCATGGAAATCTCTAAAGATATCCTACATTTCATCTTCCCAGACACAGCTTCTTATTACCAAATCAGGTCCTGTTCGGTATAGGGTATCTTCATGCCACATATAATTGGCACTTAGATGAATTATTCTATGTTTTTCTCTGGATGAAATACCTTGAGGCAGCTTTCCGATTACCAAATAGTTGGCTACATATGCATACCAAGGGGTGCAAGTAGAAATGGAAAATAAATTCTCACTCGAAAAATCATCATCTACTGGAGTACTGTCACCTGTATGGATAAGCCTAGACAGAAAATCAACGACCAAGTTATCTCTTCCAGGCCTATCTATGATAGTGATATTAAATTCTTGCAGTAACAAGAGCCATATAGTTACTCTAGCATTTGTAACAGGTTTATTCATTAGAAATCTGATAGCTGAGTGATCTGTGTGCACAAAAACTTCGTATCCTGTTATATAGTGTCTAAACTTGTTGATGGCATGTACTACTGATAAGAATCCTTTCTCTATGATAGTATAGTTTTCTTCAGTGGGTGAGAGGTTATTACTAACAAAGCATATAGCATAAGGAATCTTCCCTTCCCTTTGTCCTAATACGACTCCCAAAGCAGTATTTGAGGCATCTGTACAGATATGGAAAGGAAGAGACCAGTTTGGACCTCTCAAAGCAGGAGCACTTGAAAGTTTTGTTTTTAAGATTTCAAAGGAGATTTGGCATTGCTCATCCCAACAGAATTCAACATCTTTCATTAGTAGTTTGAAAAGGGGGGCATCTAGGTTTGTAAAATTTTGAATAAACCTCCTATAGTAGACGACATGCCCTAATAAACTTCTGATTTCCTTTTGTGAACTAGGGATCTTAATTTGGGAAATAATGTCGATTTTGGCAGGGTCCACTCTTATTCCGGTACCGGAGATGTGGTGACCTAGAATGATTCCTTCAGTAAGCATCATTCTTGATTTTTCATGACTGAGTGAGAGGTTGGTCTCCTTACATCTAACCAATACCTTCTTCAAATTATCCAATGCCTGTTGGAAATCATCCCCATATACTGTGAAGTCATCCATGTAGACTTCCACACAATCATTGGTTAGATCAGAGAAAATAGCCAATACAACCCTCTGAAAGGTAGCAGGGGCATTACATAACCCAAATGGGAGAAACTTATAAGCATAGGCTCCCCAAGGGCAGGTGAATGTGGTCTTATCCTGGTCTTCTGGTGAAATTTGTATTTGGTTGTAGCCACTAAACCCATACAGAAAAGAAAAGTACCTCTTCCTAGATAAGGTATCCAAGACCTGATCTATGAAAGGTAAAGGGAAGTAGTCTCTATAGGTGGCCTTGATTATCTCTTGAAAGTTCACACAAATCCTCCATTTCCCATTTTTCTTTGGTACAATAACTAATGGGGAGACCCATTTTCTATCTGATATAGGGTAAATGAAATTGGCTTGTAGGATTTTTTGGAGTTCTTCCTTTACTATATCTTTCAAGGTTGGGTTCATTCTTCTCTGGGTTGTTAAATAGGTATGATTTGATCATTAGTGTAAATATTATGCATACATGTATTTGGGTGGATCCCTTTCATGTCAGAGTAATCCCATACAAACGCATCGGATTGCCCCTAAATCATTTGTACCAGCTTTTGTTGTTGATCTGTTTCTAAGTTGGCGTTGATATATAGGGACTTCCCAAGACTCATTTCTATAGCTTGGACAATAGACTCCTTCCCTTCCTCTATTTGCAAAAGAGTGGCTATTGTAGAAGTGGAAGGGTGCCAAATGTCTTGAAATTCAGGACTAAAGATGTGTGTGTAGTTGGGGAAAGATTGGGGATAGTCAATGCATGCCGAAGCAACCAAGAATAGAATTAGTATTTGTTCTTCAGAATGTTCTTGTACTCCTTTTACTTGTTCAAGTGTCAACAAGGGCTAGGTACAGTCCTCCTCCCCATACAGATTCTCTAACTAGAGAGGGACTTCCATGGCTGGTTGGGTGGGGGGAAAAAGGATAAGTTTCTGACTTTGAGTTCCATTGGAAATTTTCATTTCTCCAGATCAACAATTGATGAATGCATCAGCAGTGGCCAACCAAGATCGGCCTTGTACCACTGGGTGTCCTGGTTTGGGGGATTTTGGATGGATTACCAAGAAATCCACAGGGTATTCCCAAGAGGCCAATGTCACTATTATATCATCTAAACTTCCTGATGGGGTGATGACTGGTTTATCTGCAAGCTCTAGCAAAGTTTGTGGAGGTCTTAAGTGATCTAGTTGCACTGTTTTCATAGTGTTTACTGACATCACATTTATTTATGCCCCTAGATCAATCAATGTGTTAGGTAAGGCAACACCATTGATTTCTATGGTTACCATTGGGTTCCCTAGATCACTATACTTGGAAGGCATTTCTGTTATAAACTTGGATAATTGTCCTACCACTCATATGACATGAGGCTCTTTCCTCTTTCTCCCTGGCTTTTTAATGCAAAGTTCCCTTACAATTTTAGCATAGATAGGTATGTCTTTAATGGCCTCTAGTAGTGGAATCTTTACACATATATTCTAGAGTTCAGTCTCTAGATTATGTTCTAGAAGTTCCTCAGTTTTATTTATGAGCAACCTTTATGGGTAAGGGGGATTCATTGCATGAGGTGTTTTTGCTGCAAGGGATTTGTGAGAAGGGATTTCTTGTGGTACTGGAGTGTTTGTTTTTTCGTTCAATGGATCAATCATTTGTTCTTCTCTTTGAACCATTTGGACATCTATTTGTTCTTCTTGGTTTGTGTGATTATGAACGTGTTCCTCTTGAATGACCATAGTGGGATTTTTTTTGTTTACAATCCTTCCTGATCTTAATTCAATTCCATTAAATGGAGCTAGCGTTATTACGTATGTAGGGATGGTTTGTACTTCAACGTTTTGTATAGGTTGTGTCGGTTTGTTATTTGGGTTAGGAATAGGTTGTGTAGTAATAGGAGTAGGCTGAGGAGGGTTTTGGATGGGTGCAAATTGCATTGGTTGCTGCATATTTGGATTCATGGGTAGTGCAAGTGGTTGTTGTGGTTGTGAGGGTGGAAGAAGAGTAGGGGGGTTAAAACCTGGGAGCAACTGTGAAATATTCAAAGGATATTGTGGATAGGTGGGAAAATTTGTTGGTTGAAAGGGGAAATTTCCATATACAGGTCCTCTCCACCCCCTTTTCCAAGGTTGGGTTTGTGTTGACCACTAAGGATAAGACATGGGGGGTACTCATTGTTGTTGGGGGTATTGTGTAATTGGGTCAACAAACATGCTGGGGTTTTGTTGTCTCCATGGTCTCCTAGGGGGGTAAGATGTCTCAGGTTCTCCTCCTCCCTTGAACATGGCCTTGAATCCGAGGAGAGAAGGGCATTCATTAGTAGGATGGTCCTCTATGAAAATACCACAGGGTTCAATAAAATTGAGGGGGCATTCCTTTTCAAGGTGTTTCCTCCTACACTGATGACAGAAGATTGCTAACGCAACATTTTCTTCCTCTTGTTTTCTTTTAATTTGCATGGTATCTAGTTGGGAACTGATGGTGTGTAGGATATCTGTTTTAAAGTTTTCCAATAGATTTCCTAGATCAATCCTTATGACACCTCCGAATGTGGGTTTAGCAATTCTGTTGGTAGGGTCCCTTATACTTTTCCCTGTTTTAGCTTGACTGCGAGAGTATCTTTTACAATACTCTGCTATGTCTACAAATGGTTTTTGGTATATGTCCCTTGAACTCATAAGGTTTAACACTTCAATGAAATTATCCCTCACACCCTTTAGAAAGGCAGTCCTAACTGTAGCTGTATCTAAGGAAAACTGCTTAGTCTTTTGGTAATTGTATAAGAACCTTTCTAAGTAGTTTTCTAAGATTTCTTCTTCTGATTGCTGCATTTTGAATATATCATTCCTAACATCCCTGGGTCTGCAGTAATCCTGGTACTTCTAGAGGAAGGTCTCATTCAAACCATCCCAAGACAAAATTGTGTGTTCCCCTAAGCTCATGAACCACCGTAGTGCCGAATATTTTAGTGTGGCTGGGAAAAGTTTTAATTTTTGAGCATTATTTGTGTAGTTATAGCTCCTACACAATATGTCAAATTCAAATAAAAATGAGTCAGGGTCTTTTGTCGACATACCTCTTAAATGAGGAAGTAAAGATAATGGAATGTTCTTCATAGAAATGTCTTTAGCCATATCCAGTATGGGGAATCCAAATGTCTCTTTTTCATTGGCTATGTTTCCCTCTTCTTCTGCCATGTTTCCAAGCACTCCGCAGGGAGGTGGTGAATTTTCTCCACTGAGTGATGGTTCCACCACCGAGTTATCTGGTATCTCTGGTTGTTCCAAGGTTTTGTGTGGTCTTCCAACAGCAGATGCAACCTCTTCTATTATCACCTCTGATTCTTTTCTAGTTTATCCTCTAGATGGGGTCACCAACGCTGCTTCCTTTTCTTTCTGCCTTATGTTTTTAATTTTAATAGTGGCTTCAGATCTAGTGCCTTTGGTTGTTGTTGAAATTGATACCTTTGAGATATCTCCTCTGAGAATTTTTCCTGCACAAGTTTTTGATGAATTAGTATAAGGGGGGGGTTTCTTTGTTGTTTGTTTTTCTGGTTTTTCTGAGATTTTAGGAGCAATAAATATTCCTTTATTATCCTTGTACCTACTCATAAAAAAATGAAATCAATGAAAACGTAGATTCCTAATTAGAGGTAGGAGGACAACCTGACTTTGGAGAAACCCCACCAAAGTGGTTGCACAGGTTCTTACCTTTCGTCTTACCGTCCTCTCCCCACCCTCAGATTATTCTCAAATCCAATCCAATACTTCATCAAACCAAAAAATATGCTACCTGTTACCATTTACAACTCCCCAAAAACGACGCCAAAATGTTGGTACGTAAATATGTTCATTGTATATCTCACACTCATTTAAATGTCTATCCAGGATTCGTAATCGAAAGAGTCATTACACCATATGTGCTAAGAACAAGTAACCTATCTAAGTTTGTTGCATATAGGAAATAATTAATAACATAAAAATTCCATTTCTAAGATCTCTAAATACTTCAAAATATCCTCTGAACCTAAAAGAGAAAACTTATAATGAAACTTGGACAAAAAATCAATCAAATAGATGTTGTACCAAAGAAACAAGACTATTCATTTTAGGCACTTGTATTGAAAAGATGAAATTTAAGAAGCTTGTCTCCTGTAGTAATTAAAACAATCAACTCCAACCATTCTTGAAACAAAAACCAACTTCAACTTCATGTAATTCAATCAAACCAGCACAAGGGGAATTCAGTATAACTGAAAGAATTTATTACAACACATGAAGATGAAAGATAAAGTCTCCTGGTCCCTTGCGATACTACAATCATAAACTTAAAATATCATTCCCACACTTCAAATTATGAGATAGATACCTTCAACATTGGATAATAAAATGTATATTCGATATAGCACTTGCTTATACACACCAATCCAAAATTATTAACTCAATGCTCAATCCTGAGAATGAAATAAATACTAATCACACACACACACTGTTGTAAACTATCCACACAAACACACAGAACGTATACAATGAGGTTTACCTTAGTTGGGGCGGTGGGCCCTTGCCGAACCAACAAGGAACCTCTTAAGGAGTTAATAGACTAAAACTTTCACTCACATCCAAGAATTGACATGAAAGATATTTTGTATTAATTCAGCTGATAAATTGGATCAACAGTCTTTTACTTCATACACGACGACGACAAGTACTATCTGATTCTTATCGTACATTTCTTACATTCCTCTCTACACAACATTCCTTATATAAGGCAAGATGATACTACTAATATTTATGGATAAACATTAAACAGTTCGAGAAATTCTAGAATTAAGATTTACATCAAATTTTTAGGAGTCGACTCCATCCTCATGACACGAAGTGCATGAGCTATGGAGTCTCTTGCAACTGGAGAACTGACTCAGATGCTTCTATCCAACTATATTCTCGAAATATTCACCATTATCCAGGTCCAATTGGCGCATTCTGAAATAGAGGTTTTAGTACCAGATTGCACATAGTTGTGAGTCTAGTACCGGAATAGAACATAGCAAGGAGTACCGAAATAGCGCAGGTCTTGGTACCAGAATGGAGTTGGTACCGGATCAAAACTGTCTTGGGTACCAGAATGGATTTGGTACCGGATTACATGGTGTATGGTAGTGCCAGATAGACTGCTCATAAATCAAATTATTAGAACTATACAAAATAAAACACTTTCAATCGAATTAATTTAAGAAAGTTAAACAAACATGCTTTAAATCACCAATTACCTCTTGTAGACATGACATAGCTATTAGGCATGTGTTTTAAGAGGGAATAGTCCAGTATAGGTTTATAACAGAGGCAAAAAGACTTAGATAGAGGGTAAGATAGGGTATTATCTTATGTCAAAATGGAGACTCAACAAGTGACTCACCGAGAATCCAGAACCGAAGACACTATAGTCACAACTCCAAGAGGCGAAGTATCAAGTAGAAACAATACAGGCGGAGTTGAAGCCCCTGTCAGTTGTTGAAAGAATGAAGCAATCCCAAGAACAACGCAATGCTCAACAACAAGTCCATGCCATTCAGATCAAAGTCATAGAAGTGACTCAGAGGCTCCAACCTATATAGGAAAAGGCTTTCCAGTTGTTCACAGAGATCGAAGGTTGAGGATAAGAACTGGAGCAAGTTATCACTGCAACAGAAGAACACCTAGAGGGACCTGTCAACGAATCTGTTATCTAGGAGTTCGCTGAGAAGGAGGCCATGGCACAACAACAAGTCGAAGTAGCTTGATCCAAGATCGAGGATTTTGAGGTATAATTATCCAGATTAGAGTGACTCGGGACGAGTCATAGGTGAGTGTTGGGGGCCTATTGGCCCTTGAACAAGTTTTGAGGATCCTTGGTCAGGTTTGACCTATTTTTGGGACTTCAATAGGATGTCAAAGGTGGAGCACAAGATGAAGTGGAGATCGTAGGATCTCGACCCCTTTTAGGGCCATTTTTGGGATTCAAGATTATGTAATGGGTATGGGAATGTCGGCCCATGGGTTTACCCATGTTTAGGCCCATTTTGTAATGTATAAATAGATAGCTAGGAAATGTAAGAAGAGGCGAAGTGTGCTAAGTGCTAGAGTTTGATCTATGTGATCGAAAGTGTTAAGTGTTGAATAGAGATTTCTTTTGTGCATAATGTATGAGGCTTGAAGAGCTCAATTCAAGAAGTGTAAGAGATTGAGAAGAGGCTTAGTGCTATAACCTAGCCCGGGGAAGGAGGATTTAGCGAGGTGTGCAAATCTCCTGTCCTCTATGGAGTAGGGATTTTGTATCTCTATGCATGTAACTGATTGAAGAAGCTAATAAAGAAGACAAAGATTTGGCGAACATAGCCCTAGGGTGGGGGTGAACCACGCACATGTTGTGTTGCTCTGCTTTGTGTGAAGTGTTTATATGTTAACTTGCTTAATTCTTTGATATAGATGAATGGTAGATAGATATGTTAATGCTATGTGCTTAATAGTATGGATGAATTCTAGATCTGGCCTATGTGGATGTGCTTAGTGCTTGAATATAGTAGATCTGGTTAAATACTGCAATGCTTTGAAATTAGGGTTTAACTGCGCTGTAAACTAAGATTGGATATTGAAGAACTATAACTGCTAAGTGCCTTGTTAAGGTGTTACAATCACATATATGTGTCTCAGGTAAGGTTGCAGACACTGGAGTCCTACAACCACCCCTACCTCTACCTCGGGTGAGACTTCATCTGCTTCACAGGTGTTGCTGAAAGGGTCGGTAGTTATGGTTTTGTTGGTGCGTTTTTGTAGCATTGAACCTTGGGTCTGCCCCGGTGCCAACACTCACACTTGTGAATATGGTTCTTGTGTATCACTATTATTGTATGCATGTGATACATGTTAGATGAAATATATGTCCTAGAGGGGTAGTTGATGGCTATCAAGTTGGAAAATCATGGGAAAAGGCTACTGTTATGACACAAGAACCTTGTTATAAGCCATGATCTCCATAGAATATGTTGTGTTGCAATAACACAGGCTGGAGGGACACCTTGGCAGAGAAAGTCAGAGGGGCACCTTTACTATAAGACTTGGCTGGAGGGACACCTTGTCAGAGAAAGTCAGAGGGACACCTTAACTATAAGACTCGGTAAAGTCTCTAAAGATATTATTGTATGAGAAATCCTTGGAAAGGAAATATGGATCACTCGAGGGGCTATATAGAAGAGAAGGGGATACCTGAGCTTGGGCCTAGAGGGTGAGTGACTACAAGGAAGGGGAGTCTTCAATAATTCTTGTAAATTATTTGTTGGGATCATGCACACAATGGGTATGTCAAGGAAAAAAATGGACCAAGTTAATAAGACAACTAACTGGATGAAGATCCATGAAATCGCTTAGACAATTATTGTGCTTATATAAATATTCCCTCTCGAGTTTTGAACAACAATGAAAATGTTTTTGCATGAAATTGTGATTTATATGCTTGTTGTTTGAAATCATTGAGGCATATGATGAAGGCCAAGAGTCTGGGAAAGGACCAGGCATATAAAAGGGAAATGTCACTAAATAAGTTGAATCATGAGGCATGAATGGTGTTTCTAAAATGAAAAGAACACCAAGGACTATGTTCCTTTAAGGGGGAGGGGATTGTAATACCCCTGTTCCCCCCATCTCGTAAATATAACTATATTTTTCTAAAATGGTAGTTAAATATTTATGCTACTAATGTAAATGTTGGATTACTGAGAGGGGGGGGGGGTGAATCAGTAATAGAGAAATTTAGTCCCTTTTAACCATATAATCCAAGTGCTATATCAATGAAGCATTATTATCCAATAACTGCAGAGTAAATAAGCAATGAACAAATGAACAATCATACACATACACAGTACACCAGTGTTTTATTTGGAAACCCAAATCGGGAGAAAACCATGGAATGATTTTTCTTATATGTATTGAAGAATTACATTCATTGGAAGGACCAACTTCCTTTGTTTTCCATCTACAACTGGAAGGATGCTCCAATCCTCTAGTTTCTTAGGCTACAACCTGAGGGAAGCTCCAACTACCCAATTCTCTGGCTACAACCAGAAGGAGGCTACAACCCCCTATGTTCTTCAGCTACAACCGAAAGGTGGCTCCAACCACCTGTCCTTGCCCCATCCTACCACCATGAAGTAGAAGTAGAATGATGGAACCACTGTCACACTATCACTGTGAGATATATCATTGTAAACCTGTACCAATAAATCTGAACCATGCATCAACCATGCATCAACCCATAATCAACCTGTACCATAAACAAGTGCATCAACCATGCACCAACCTGTAATCAACCTATACCATAAACAAGTGCATCAAC
>JZKD02S1696784.1:168669-186333 GCA_000966675.3 Picea glauca
ACATGACACTTCTTACTTGAATTTAGATTACAAAATCCCTTTATATTTCATTTGGGAAGTAATAACAATTATGATAAACTTGTGTTAAATCTCCTATAAATTTGGGAAGAATTCCATTAAATTTTGGTGGGCAGTAAATCCTGGTAAAAATACCAAATTTAACTGTGAAGGAAAATATTTGCCTTAAGACCAATTTCCTTGAATCTAGGTAAGGAAAATAAAAATAGGTAAGAAGGAGAAAGTTTACTCATTTACCCATGAAGAGGAAGAGATAGAATTACGTTTTAAATTTCCAGAATAGAGAGTTTTCCTTGGATTAGGATTTTATTTCATTATTTTAAAAGCCTCAAAAATAAAAAATGGTTTTCTTTTCCTTTTAATTACAGGTTTAATTAAACAAAACTTCAAATTAAACCTTACCGGACATTGAATAGGTCCAGGGAAATGTTAATATAAATGACATAAAATTATTCCTATGCTTTCTGGGCAAATATGAATAATGGTAAAACATGGTAGAATTCCTAATTTTAGGATTTAAATATTTGATAGTTAAATAATAAGAATTATAAATATCACATATTAAATCTATGAATCTCCACTTGGTGTGAGAGAATGGAGATATGGAATTTATATCCTTTTGATGTAAAGGATTTAACAATGATAACTTTACCTGGATTCATAATTCACACTCTACAAAATTGGCCCTACATTCTTGAACGAATTTCCTGAGAATGCGTTTTATTTCTAAAGGGATTAAATTCTGGGAAATTATCATATTTCCTTTTCTTTTTACAGTTTAAAATTATTTGTAAGAGAAACATAAATCCCTTCGAAGTCTGGTCTATGGTGCTAACATTAAAAATCATACTCAACAAATATTTGTACCATAACTCTTTCATAGTTTACCATTCAGAGGTTTGAGACCAGAGAATGCAAGTAAAGTCTGAAACCATCTAAGCAATGGCCTAGACATTTGAGACTTTAAATAAATTATAATATAATATTCATTTTCTCTTCCATGACTGGCCATCAGAGTTACGAACGAAGTGCACAAATACCAAGACCAAAAGTCTATTTGGAGTTTACTATTCAGAGTGGATGGGAGAGAGTGTTATAGAAAATCTCGAATACGCAGAGTGATGCCATGGGTTTTATAAATTTTTAAATGAATATATTAATATTAAACCCTACTCTCTTGTGATTGGGGTCAGAGTGTTGAGAGGATTACATGTTCTTCAAGTTCGAGTTGATTTAACATTTATTGCATATAATAAATTAATGCAAATATCAAATCCTTCGGAGTCTGTCCATCGGACGTATGATGATTTTTCTCCCTATATAATTATATATATGTTAAATTACGTGAAAATTGGTGTGGAGTTGTGTGCTGAAAGAGGACAATGAATTATAAACATTAACTGAGGTTAATCAACTTAAGTATGTGTTTGCCTAATTAAACTTATCATGTTAAGTAGTGAATTATATACACTAATTAAGGTTAATCAATTTAAGTTTTTTATGGCCTAATTAACCTTACCTTGTTATAATACAATTACTTATAATTATCTTATGAGTAATTATTAAATTAGTAATAAACTACTAAGGGGAAGAAAGAAAAAAAGTAAATACCCATTAATTACCGGGCCATAATTAGTAAGTATCTTATTTGGCTAAGCGAAAATTTCGTTAGAAGGATAATTAATTAGTGAATATTAATTATTCCTAATAAGGTTTAAGTAATTGGATACCAAAGAGCGAGATTCTAAGAAATATCAATGAAGAATTTTAATTGGTTCAAAGGAGAGGGAATATTGCTCAATACCTTGGGCTCAGGGTAATGAGATTGCACGAATCGCTCAAACTATGAATGCATGGTATCGAGAGGGAATATTCCTCGATACCATACTCATCGGAGGGAAGAAAATGTCTCACCAGAAGAAGGTTTGAGAAACAAATGGTTGTAGGCCCGCGTGGAATGAAATTCCATTGTGACAGTTTAGGCTAGTGCCTTATCGAGCCAAGGGTGTCATCAAGTTAGTTGGTGTGGACATTGAAATGTCACGAGGTTTCCACATAGCAGTGAGAGATTTTTCCTATGTAAACCTGAGAATATTTGGAGGGTCATAACTCTTATCCCAGAGCTCATTTCTGTGCAAACTTACTATACTTGGAAAGATCTTGATGAACAAAAGATGGTGGATTTGTGATAGAAATGATTCAATATTATTAGAAGAAGAAAAAATTTAACACCCCATCTCCTAAAAGGTACTTAGGGGGATGTGTGTGTGACATTACAACTATGGGCATTGTTGGCACTGCACGTGGTTGTAAGACCCTAGGTTCGAGTTATCTTTGATCAACAAAACCATTCAGACACCGACCCTTTCGACATGGCCTACATGTGCAGATGAAGTCTCATCTGAGGTATCTATTGGGACTACAAGAACTACGTTTCTGCAGTAGTGAGGGAATGGGAGGTGATTATTCTATTCATTCTTAATTATCTTTTCTGTGCACTTTATCTTGCAAGTTCTCATCTTATGTTACTTAGTGAAATTCAAATTCATATTACCATTATATTCTAGATTACAACATAAACCTATTATTGTAGCAATCATAACTATTCCACAATGATTACACATAATAATAATATAATATAATATACATCCATACAGATTCTGTTGAGTGCTCAACACACCCTAAAATATTCTATGAAATTTTGTCTCTTTTGGGTACCACTTGTTTTCTTTTGTTTTGTTGTCTGAATTGAGTCCACTGTGGAGAGATTGATACTTTTGTTTTCATGTCTCTTCATCGATCAAATCAGATTTGTTTGAACTTGTTAATGTGAAACATGTGTGTTTAAAAGAACTTGGAATTCTAACTAAGAATCTGCAACTAAAATTTTGACTAGCACGCTTATGTTTGGAGTCGAAAAAATACGAGCAAATAAGATGACCCCAATAGTAACAATAATCACCGATCGTCGATCCATCATTGACATTAGTAAAAGGCAAAGTAAGTTTTCACTAGTTGTTGGAAAAGAAGAATCAGTAGTTTGACGATTTCCCATTGGTGTCGACGAAGTACGAGAGGGATAAACATTGACATGGGCCATGATGAAAACCCAATAGTCGATTACGGATGTGCTTGTTCAAGGCCGGTGAAATCTCAAAGGATCAAATCATAGAAAAATTTCGCAATGAAACATCGTCAATCACTGATTCCTGATGCATTTTCGACATTGGTAAGTTTCAATGGGGTATCCAGGAACAATTGTTTAAACTTATCGTCGGATCTATTGTTAAAATGATTAGCTAATGAAGTCACCGATTCCAAATAACATGGTTAAAAGAAGACACCGATATCAAACGCCACGTGTCTTTGCCACATAGGCATTTCATACGACCTAGTGTCATCTCGAGTCACCTTATGTTTCTCTGTGTCCTAGTCATAGTTCCAACTCAACTTTTCCATGTCATATCAGTACAGAAAGATGGATTAGTATCGGATTTTTCCCAGGAGATATCAATGAACATCGTCTAAAGAAAATTCTCGACTCCCGATCCACCTGTTAAATTAGTGAAACGATGGGATGTTTTAAGCACAAGATACGATCGTATTCTGCCATTTACTGGGACAATTAATGTTTTGATCCACATACGTTGCTACCCCTTGCGTTGACTAAAAAATGGGAATTTGAAATCACTGATGAACCATGTTATAACCCGCGCTTGTGCCACCAACCTATGACTACATTTAATCTTGAACATAATGAAGATCTCGCGGAGGATTTTTTAGAACCACATTCATACCCTGAATTGAATAACTGATGCGACAAGGTAAGTATTATCTCTGATCAAATCACTAAGAAAACTTCAAACACCTCCATTCTGCACACAAGTTTCCATTTTCGACTTTCAAAAAACCAAGTTAAACAAGTGCAAAAAAGATGTATGTGTTAATTTGCATCAGTTCAATTATCATAATTTTTATATATTAGCATTTGATCTGCTACACAGTGTCTAATGATGTTCTATTTGCAAGGAAAAATTCCTCCAAGAAAGACAATGACCAGACGCTCGCTGAGGGAACTGAAATTAAAGGAGGCAGAGATTGGTGAAGGTTCTTCTCCCAATACTGCGAGGTAGTTGGAATATGCTTCCAAGGTGGAACCAATCATTAAAAATTTGACGAAGAAGGCATTTATTCAACCCCCCTTTTTGGTGATACTAAAGAAAACAATGGATCAAAAATAATTCTCCCAAAGTGGGGAGATTTATTCAACATAATCAACCAGGAAGATTACCCAAAGTTTATCCCACACAACAAACCAGATGTAAGGGCGCTCAATGACCAGGTTTTCCCAAATATCCAATGATTTTTATTGTATCTGGTAACCTGTTGAGCTCCAGTATTTCCATGCATAGAGACCTTGAGTTGGATAATTGATCACACAGACGCGCAAAAATGAATTATCAATGATGAAAATGGTAGATGTGTAGGATTTTTTCTCCCGACAGAGGTCCATAAGTACTACAAAATCAACGACCCAAAGGAGCGGTTGAACATAGAATTCATGGTGAAGTTCTATGAATTTGATGACACCAGTCAGTTAATGGCTTCTTGGTGGAAGGAAGACAAGAAATTTATGAACCGGAGCAACAACTAGTACGGGACAGTGAACCTGAGGGAGCCATATATCTACTTGATGGCTCTCATCTGCTGATTATATAGAGAAAAGGACTATGCTGAGTTCTCAGAGGCATGGATTCCCCTGGCATACACTGTTATGATTTCCGGGAGTAGCTTCAACTAGGTAGCAATTATCTCCAATAAATTGAGCACCATTATATTTTTGGCCCAGTCACCAAAGGAGGGGAGAAACACCCTCTTTTCACATGGTCTCGTATCTACTAGATGTAATCTGCGTGAGGAATGTCTTCGTCGGTATGAATTTGCGTTGGCACATCACAGAGATGCATGTACATGTCTACATCAACATCCTATGGGAAAACATGTACAAGAAATATTATGCCCTTATTTGCAATGAATTCATAGCCCAAATTTATTTTATTATATTTAAAAAGGAATTCCCAAGGCTGTCTGTAGCGACCAAGAAAATGATTTTGAAAGTTGGCCATTGGTACCTAGATGAACACATAACCTATATCAGGGTGTTCAGGATGACTAGAGCACCACATTTTCTCCCTGTTCATGTCCCAGACCGGCTCGTTGTGGGAGAAATCTGTTACCAGACTATATTGCAGGGATACCACGCCACTTTCCTTAAGGACAAGAAATGAGCATTCATACCCTACGATTTCCATGGAGGGTTTTATATAGTGAAGGACATTGTTCAAGCTAAATAATAGGGTTTGAGTCAGCTGGAATATAGGTTCCCGACAAGAAATTTTTGCAAGCATGACCCTAAAGGCCTAGTCCTCCAACATGCTTCACAAGTCTTTTCCTACTGGCTATACACGCATGAAAAGTTTGAAGATGGGATTTTTACAGAATGTTCTCAAGACTGGGAGGAGATATTACAGAGAAAATCTAACTCGAACATGACTATGTTTAAAGGTATGAGTATGGATGAGTAGGTTGAAACAATAGAATAATCGGCCTAATAAGTTCTCAGGGTTAGGGGAGAAATCAGGGCAGCAAAAATCATAGAGGCACAAAGGAGGGGGTTGTTGTTACTAGAAGGAGCCCAAAGAGTCATCGACCAACTAGAGAACAATACTCAACAAATAGAAATGACGAGGATCCCCTCGGAAGACACAATCATAATAAGAGAGGAGCTAAATGGCTCAGAGTCAACACAACTAGAGGAAAACATCAGTCAAGAAAATCCCAGAGTTCCATCACCACATGACAGATCATCGGTGACCATCCAAACCCAGTATGAGGTTCCAATAACTCCAGGTGAAACGAGTGTGCCTAATCCCCTGTTTGATTTGATAACCATCTATTATGATGAGGAGAGTTTGGAGGTTTCACTTATAACTCTGATACCAATTACAGAGGAGAAAGAACGAGGGGAACATATTCGCCAAGTCCCAATGCATCCAAACTAAACCCTCTACAGAGCGAGCATGAGGTTGAAAGTGTCTTAAACACTGATTTCCTCAACCTATTGGGTACCCCGAAATACAGCTCCATGGATGAGCTAGGTTTAGGTGTACAAAAAGAGGAAGTGAAACATCTAGATATCGACGCATCGACATCTGATCACCAAGTAAGTACTAAACCTATCATTGAATCTTCAATTTTTTTCGATACCTCACTAGCCGATGAACACCAAACAGAGGTCGAGCCATTAGAACATATGGAATAAGTACAAGAACTAGTCCTGGAACAAATACATACAAAAGGAATATTGGGAAAACATTTGACCTGGGGAGAACAACAGATCCCTGATCCCATTGATGAGGTTGCTGATATACAAGCGATCACTTATGACAGGAAGAGGAGATCTATCATGAGGAGAACCACCAATAAGAGAAGAATCACTCTGGATAGCTCAATTCTCATCACCACAGAGGAGAATATGCTCAACACAGAACACACAAAGACATCAGAGCTCATCAATGAAAAGATGGATATCATTGATGCCACATTGGATCAAGCAAGGTGAGATGAAAAGGAACTGGTCGCTACACTAAAGGATCTAGATCATTTGCACCATTTGCAAAAATATTACCAAGACTCAACAGAGACCATGATGTTTCTGAAGAGTGAGTTCCAATATGCTTATGCAAAGTTCATAAGGGAAAGACTTGTTTTCATTGTAGGTATAGCTGATTTCCAAGAAAAAGCATACCAAGCGGTAGAAAAAATTGACTACATGAATGCAGTGCAGAAGGGCCCAGTCATAGAGGAGCATGGTATTCAAGTACTGGGGGATAGTAGCATCTTCAAGATCAAGAAAGAAACCAAATACTAGGTAAGTATGGCCCAAGAACCTCTATGAGAGATACATAAGAAGTGGGTCAAGTGCAGAAAAGGCTGGGGAAAGATCAATCGAGAGATGAAATACATTGGCATCCCAGAATTCGGCTCACCCGAAGACTTAGTCGACTTGCATGACATAGTCAAATGACATACATAACGAGACTCAACATGGGTAGTGGATATTTCATAGGTGGCGAGCATGGCACCAGGTCAAATACAATAGTTTATGGAACATACGATCAAGGCTCGTGCAGTTCTACATCGTTTGAGTGCCAAAATAATTAAATACAGAGAACGAGTAGTAGAAATGAAACAAATCCATTCATCCCTGATGGATCAACATAGATTCCCGTAGGCTAACACATGCGAGGATCTCTTCATCAAGTTGTCAGGGTATGAGAAGAGTCATCCACTCCAGTAGAAGCATGAGATGATTTCTAGAGGACAAAGAGATCAAGCACCACATGGCAATATTTTGTTTTACTTAACATAGACTTGTATAAACTATTTTTAGTTAGTGATTCTTTATAAATAAGGGGATTGACCTTCTTAGAAAGGGTCGATGGATATGGGAAAATACCCTCTTTTTGATAATTGTAAAGAAGTATTTTTGAACAACGCTAATTGTGAAGTCATGTTTAGGACCAAAGACAAAATTCTGTTTTTTCATCAAAGGTGTTATGTGATTGGATTAAGGAAGAACTACTTCCAACTTTTATTTCAGTAATTGATACTGTAACGAGTAAGAGTTTATGAATCTATTGATAAGCTATCTGTTTTAATATTTTAACATTTATTTTGTTCTTAATGATGAAAAGAAAATCATTGTGTTAATGTGTGATTGATGGTAGAGCTAAGGAAACTATTTTTCTTTCCCTCATCTTATTGCATGCATATTTTATTTCGATAATTGTATCTCATTCATTGTTGAAATACTAGAAAGTTAATGTATTATTACTAGACTTGTAATAGGTGTGAATATCTTTGTCTTCATGCTTGAGCACGAGGGTTATTTTAGGCTCATCCTTCTTCAGTAGTTAAGAATCCCCTCTATCAGTTGGTTTATACCATCACACCTCATTTTATCAGACTCATCTAATAAAATAAAATACAAAAGAGAACGTTTAATATGAAGAAGGAACTTTCACAAAAAGATATCCTATCAATCACTAAGTAAAGTCCATCGATAAATTAGCTAGATCGAAAGATCTGGAGAACCATTCAACCATCAAACACTACAGAGTATAATTGGGCCTCTAAGGCGAGTTTGGTTCCTACTGTTGATTTAAAGGGATCTCAAACCCCTCAACAAAATTGGAGCTATAAGGAGGGCCTGAATGAATGAATTGATAACAATATTTCTAATACAATATTTCGCATAGCCTACAGATTCAAAACAACCCACATGCATGGCTAGTCATTCTCAATATAGCCCACATACAAAGAGTACTCCCGAAACGATTAACTCAACCCAACATGAGGAAGAACACCTATTCCCTGAAATAACTTACGCTCTTCCCCATGAGGAGTTGAACCAATTTAGAAGAATCAAAAGAGCTTACACTCGAAAAATTGGATCTTTACCTTTAGCCCCATTACTTCCTTGTAGAAAACAAGTAAGCAGACCAATGGTCGATACCCCTGACCACATTTTTGTTCACATAGTAGAATACCTGGTATATTTTTCCCTCACTAAGATCGAACAAGCCATTAATTGGATCCCCAAAACATCAACTGGTAACTACTCTGAGACGAACGATTTCAAATCTGATGAGGAAGGGTTTAACTTGAATCACTCAGTTTCAGAATAAGATGACATGGAGGATAATAATGACAATAATGAAGAAAGGGGAAATCCACCTCCAAATAATAAACCTTGGTTGTCCAGAGATGCTCTGGCAATCCCAAGACGGGTACATAACCTCCCTCGAAATTCATAAAAAATACTTCCCAAATTCGACTCTGAAACCTTTGGGTTTCCTGAAGACCATATCAAAAAGTTCATACTAGCTATAAGATTGATGAACTTACAACATGAGGATGCAGTATGTAGTATTTTTCTCTATACCTTTGAGAATTCATCCTCTACTTGGTATTTTAACTTCCCTGTGGGGTGCATAACTAGTTGGACGAAGTTTCAAAAATATTTCTTAGACAAATTTGTAGAAGAAAACACCACAAGATATTTAATGGATGAACTCTTCGCCACCACCATGAGTTCAAAAGAGAAGGTTAAATACTTCAATAAACGGTTTACCACTATCCTAAACAAATTTCAACTTGAAGCTAAACCTACACAAGAGTTGTAAATTTAGGTATATGTTAATGCTCTCGCTGCTTCCATGCCATGTTGGTGAAAAGCACTGCTAAACATACCCTAGATGAAAATTTTGAGGAAGCCAAAACAATTGAATTCCAAATGAAGGGCTGCAAAGAGGGTAAGGTCTCACTAGTTAAGAAGGAATTACAACCTCCACCTAGGAGAGGAATTTTGTTTATTAGACCCCCATGAAAAAAAATAGAAAAAGGTCCCAAAAAGGGAAGCGGGAACATAGAATACCTACAACGGATGATACAGAAAATGTCAAATGAAATTGTAGACATGAAAAGAAGTGTTGGGGAAGGAAACCAAGGTCAAAGGCCCTACAAACCCGTTTTTAAGAGAAATCCACCTTTCAAAGAGATTGAACCTCCCCCAACCAACTTAAACATTGTTGGGCCTGGGTATGGATTAAGAAAGAAAGCGAAGAAAAAGGAAAATAAAAGACGAAGTGGGAACTGCGCGAAAGGTACATTGAATGAGATTGGGTCGAAGTGGTTAAAGAAGAAGAAAAGAAGGAGTAAAGCAAGGGAAATCTATCCATTGAAAGAGGAGATCAAGGATGACAGATCATCAAGGAATATGGATCATGGACAACTCAACAAGTGAAATAATATGCCAACGAGTGCTTTGGAGCACCCCATGGAAAAGATGGAAAGACAGGCTGGCAAAGCCCGGGAAGTATGGGTCAAGTTGAACTAGGGTTTTAGACACCTAGGGTTTTGGTATCTAGGGTTTTAGACACCTAGACATTTGTCATTGTAATGCATAAATAAGAACCTAGATGGGAGAAGAAGGGTTCATCGTTATTATGGATAATCATTGTGGTTGATACTATTGTGTATTGTGTGAGAGAATTTTGTATTGTAAGATATTCAGCTGGTTGTGAAGATCAACCCTGTATCTGGGTGCGGAGGGAGGGGAGAGAGGGAAAGAGAGATAGATCTACAAGTTAAGAGTGCATATAGAACTATATGTTTTCACATAATATATCAAGGAACACAGTTCTGTGGACGTAGCCATAGGGAGAGGGTGAACCACATATATCTTGTTTTTCTGTGGGATTGGTATCGTGTTCTTTTACCTTCTATTATTTTGTTATTTCATCATAGTGTTAGATCCGAGATATAACTTTGCAAAGTGGGTTTAAGTTGGTAATTGATATCTAGCTATTGTGTTGCTATTGTTTTAGATACACTTTGTATTTCCTCTGGTTGTAGACACTAGTGTCTTGAAACCCCCCTATTGCTACTTCATGTGAGACTACATCTGCTTCATAGGTGTTTCCAAAAGGGCCATTAGTTAAGGCTTGTTGGTGTGCTTTTAGAGTTGGTTACTCGGTTTTCCCCTGTGCCAAAAAATGGTTTCGTTGCCGAGACCGGGATCTTCTTGAGGGAATGTTAAGGTGGTTTCCATCGAAGACAGAGATTCAGAAGTGGATAGAAGAAAAAGAAAAGGACTTCGCTGAGGCTCGGAATAAGAACCCTAATCTTAGCACAGAGGATTGGTTGGGAAGTTATATATTTACTGATATACATGAGATTTTCTTTGGAGTAATTCATAAGGAGCTATACGAGTGGTTAGCCAGATTAGCAGATACCTAGTTTGAGATCAGATTTAGACCACCTGTGGTTTGGACATCGACACTGATCAAGAAGGTCAAGAGAGTTAATAATGCCATGTCAAGAGAAGTAGATCATTGGTTTGATAGCACCATTGGAGGGTACATTACCAAGTTTTTTATTGACAGAATAGAGTCATATAGCCAAGCAGAGAGATATTTATTTAAGGGACCTAGAGGAAAACTTTTACACTTTTTGAAGTTGAATATCGAGATGCTATTTCATGATAAGACATCTTGAAGATACAATATTTGGTCAAATAAAAAATATAATGTTCAAGAACTCATACAACGACAATGACACAAAGGTTGGCCATACGCGTAGTGGGAGATCATTTAGAGAAGTTCCTCTGGTGAACCTGTTTGAGCAGGGTCACGTGCCACTAGCATAGGACAAAGGGTTATACAATGGAGAAGAATAAGAGTTGTTGAACGAGGAACATTTAGAGTCTACTAAGGTAGAGGAAGAACAGACTGAAGAACTTCGCCGAGAAGAATCAATAACTTCAGGGACTGCGCTGACTATCGAATTAAGTATTACTACTCCCCCTGTTGTTTTAACATCATCAAGTAACCAGAGTAACCTAAGTTATCAGAGCACTCTGAGAACTAGTACAAGTGGTTCAGTGCATACTCAGTTAGGAAACCTAGGAATATCTATGGCATATGAAACGAGGCTACCTATATTTAGAGGAGATGGATCTGAATATCCTGATCAACACTGGTTTTTATGTGAAGTTGTGTGGAATATTAAGAATATCAGTGATGAAGCAGTTAAGAGAGCTCAATTTAGTACTAACTTGAGATACCACGCACTGAGCTGGTACATGAAGTTTGTTACTGGAGTTGTACAACCTAAACCACTGAATGAGATCAAGACTACGTTGAGAGAAGAATTCAAGAAACCCAAGTCAGAGTCGTAGTGCATTACATAACTGAAAGTAATCAAGAAAAAAGTAGTTGAACCTGTTTGGGAGTTTGATCAGAGGTTTAAGACCTTAACATGCTGATTGAGTTTTCAGATTCTAGATGAGCAGAACAAGGAATGGTTCATTGCTTCCCTCTTACCACACATTAGAGTCCCTCTAATGCAAAAAAAGGTTTCTTCGCAGGATGAGGCATTGAAGATCGCCATGAAACTAGAATCAACCCCTATGGGAGAATCCAGCTCAGGTATGAGTCAAATTTTGAGTTAGCTAACTAGCTTATCTTTCCAGGTCGACGATATGAAGAAAGGCAAGGGAAAAGATAAAAGAGAAGACATCTGGTGTATCAGATGCAAATCCGAGGGCCATGATAAGGTGCATTGTCCCCTATTTCATGAGTACTTGGGCTCTAGAGCTTTGAGCCCTTTGAAGCAGGTTACTCTACCTTGTTGCGAGGTATGCAGAAATAGACATCACCCTGGTGAATCCTACTACATGAAAAAATATGTTCAAACACCTACAAACCTCCACTACACATTCTGTAAATCTGTGCAACATGATGAGAAGGATTGTAGGTCTTATGATCTCTTGCATGAAATATCAAGAGACACATATCGAATTCAAGGAGAAGTATAGCAGGAAGGAAATTCTACGTAGTTTAACTCTCTAGGAAGAGGAAACTTCAACCCTCGAGGTGGATTCAGAGGAAGAGGACGAGGTGGAGGCATGGGTTGAGGTTGAGGTCATATCATTTATTATAGCTGCACACAACCATTTCACTTGGAAAGGGACTACAAAACACTTTTACCACTTGCATCTACTACAACTCATTTGAACATGTTATCGAAGATTTCCCTGTGTTGTTAGACAAGCTTCAGGAGAGATGAGGAGGAAACCAAGAAGTATAATTAATCTCAGTAGAACCTCACAGAGAGGATCCTAGAGTCACTGTTATCACTAGAGGAGGCGCTACTACAGGTGAAGACAGAGTGACCCCAGGGAAGACTACAAAAGGATGTAGGGTCAGAAGAGCTGCAAATAAGACACAAGAGTTTGATCCAAGGAAATAAAAACAGACGTTTGAAGAAGAAAGAAGAGAATTTGGAGGATATCAAGATTCTTATTCAAAGGCACAACTAGAAGTGAGAGAATTTTAGATGCTGCTGGCATTCGATTAGTTTGCATCACCACGAGAAGGAAAAGAGGTAATCAAGCTTGTTATTTTCTTGTATATGTTCATTGATTTGATTAAGGATGAAAGAGCCATACAAGACCTACAACACTTGATCTGACAATATGAACCAGGGAAGGTAGAAACTTTGTTGAATAGAGAAGTACATCAAGTATCCAAAAAGAGAAGGAAAAATAAGGAACTACACCTTAATTCTCAGATTGGATATTATGATATAGATTATGTGGTCCTCGACTTAGGGTCAGGAGTCAATGTTATGAAGAACCAGACCTGGGCACTGATGTGAAAAACTAAGTTAATTTACTCCCCTATCAGGCTTAGGATGGCTAATCAGTAGGAAGTAATCCCCTTTGGGAGACTAGAGCATGTCCCTATGGACATCGACGGGGTAAGGACATTTGCGGATTTCGAGGTGATTGAGATAGTTGATGATAATTGTCCTTATCCTGCACTGTTAGGAATTTATCGTGCTTTCAATAATTCTACTGTCGTTGATTTAAAGAAAAGAAGAATGACATTTGAAGGTGATGGCCTTAGGGTCATTTCAACTTTGGATCCTGATGAAGGTCACAGATACACAGAACCCATCAGAGAGGAAGACCACGCATATGAGCTAGAAAATATTTACAAATTGACAACAATACAACATGATTACATTAATCCTACAACAGATGGGAACTTAAGTTGGCTGAGTGATAGTGCATGCTCATCAGATTCAAAATAAGCACTAGAGAACTGGTAGAACAATATGTATGAATTTTCTTTGCAGAGGTGTGCTAGATTGACCAGGGATGTTCGTTGGATTGGCACAAAAGTAAGCAATCTGCCCACATTTGAAGGTTTAAATCATTTATAAGATTTCTTACTAGAATTTGAAGAAATTGTACCAGTAAAAAAGTGACTGTTGGCACTGGATGTAGCTTTAAAAGAAACGCCAACGTGATGGTGGGGAACACATAAGAAGAACATCACAAAGTGGATGCAATGTCTCACTTTGATGACAATGCATTTTTCATAACAAACCGATGGGTGCGAAGTTAGATACACATGACAAAGTTGTCTGAAGGACCATGTGAGAAGTTGTGAGGAGGCATGGAGAAGAATTCCTCAAGAGAAGTGGTTGCATAAATTTATTAACACTTTGGACAAAACTCGTATCAATTGGTATCTTCAAGCGGAACTGCACCTCACCACTGTAGATTGGCAAGGTATGACTCATAATTTTGTAGCTACATTTTTATTCGAGAGTCAATATCGTACAGTAGATCAAGCCTTACAAGTTGTGAAAAAGAAAGTATTTGAGGAGGCACCTAACCTCCCTCTGGAGCAAGAAGAGGATGAATGGACTACACCTCTTCAGAGATTGGAAGGATGTTACAATATCAATGCTGATGAAGATGATGATCCTAGGAATGTGAACATCACAGAAAAAAAAGGACATAGAGACATAGAAGGACCAGGAGTCGAACTACCTTTTATTGGATAACCAATCAAAATCAAGAAATTTAACATTGGAACATAGCATGCCCCTAATCTCACAAATGTTGGATATTATTGGGATGATGCCACTATTGACAAGATCACCAAATTACTGCATGAATATCAGGACTTGTTTCCAACCAAGTTCACTAACATGAAGGGCATTAAAGGGCCCATGGGAAAGATGAAGATTCCCTTGAAACCAGATGCAAGGCCAATCAAGCAGAGACCCTACAGATTGAATCCCAAATATAAGCAGAAAGTCAAGATTGAACTAGACATAATGTCGAAAGCACAAATCATAGAACCCATGGAAGAGTCAGAATGGATTATCCCTATGGTGGTTCAAGATAAGAATATAGGAGAGATCCGAATCTGTGTATTCTTGAGGAAACTAAATGATGCATGTTTACATGCTCCATTCCCTACATCGTTTACTGATGAAGTGCTATATAATGTGGAAGGACAAGAAGCTTACTCCTTCACAAATGGATTTTCGGGTTATCACCAGATCGAGATTGCCAAGGAAGATCTCCATAAGATCACATTTGCAATAGACTGGGGATCCGACCAGTACACAGTGATGCCTTTTGGATTGAAGAATGCACCAACCATGTTTTCTAGGGTGGTGGTCAAAGCAATCAAGGAATTTCTACATAAATTTATGGAAGCATATTTTGATGATTGGACTGTTTTTAGCTTAATGCAAAATCATATTGAATTTTTAAGACTAATATTGGATAAGTGAAACCAATGTCGGATTTCCCTGAACCTCAATAAGTGCATCTTCTTTTCACCCTTTGGAGTGCTGCTAGGCCATATTGTATATAAGCAGGGGTTGCTGGTAGATCTATCCAAGATTGCCATTATTGTTGATTTACCTCCTCCTACTTCAGTAAGACCGTTGCACACTATGATGGGACATTCTGGATAGTACAAAAATTTCATTAAGGGATATGCATAGATTAAAACACCCGTTGATAAGTTGTTGAAGAAATATTGTCAATTTCAATGGATAGAAGAATGCCAACAGAGCTTCGACACACTAAAACAAAAAATGGTCACTGCGCCTATTCTGGTTTTCTCAGATTGGAGTAAGGAATTTCATTTGCATGTCGATGCCTCATCTATTGCATTAGGATAAGTGTTAGCACAACTAGGAGTAGGAGATATTGTCCACCTATTAGCCTTTCATAGCAGGAAGCTTTCAACAGATGAGATAAGTTACACTACCATTGAGAGGGAAGGTTTAGCCATGGTGTACGTGCTGCAAACATTTCAACACTACTTGTTGGGAAGACACTTTAAGATGTTCACTGATCACTCTACATTGAAATACCTAGTCAACAATCTAGTGTTGGGGGGAGGAATATGCAGGTGGCTTCTGTTATTTCAGGAATATGATTTTGATATCATGGTCAAGCCAGGGAGAATGAATAAGGGACCTGACCACTTGTCTAGGTTAGAGCATGGAGAGGAACCTACTAGTCTAGAGGATACACTTCTAGATGCACATTTTCTGGCCATTAGAAAGGTTGATGATCACTTCCCTGAGATAGTCTATTTCCTGTCAACAAGAATGGCACCTCGCGAATATACAATTATCCATAAGAAACAACTAGTAATTTGCGCTGTGGATTTTTCACTTATAGCTGGACAGCTATACAAGATGGGACCTGATGAGATCTTGAGGAGATGTGTAATGGAGGAAGAAAGACCGCTGATTTTGGCAGAAGCACATAAGGGCATCACAGGAGGACAATATGCAGGGAAAGATGTTGGACACACCTACCACACTTAGAGGGGGGGGGGGTGAATGAGTGTGGGAATATTTTTCCCAAAACTTCCCTCTTACACAAAAAATTCTTAATTAACATTCAACATTTTCTCATTACGCATTGTTTTCATTTATAAATAGTTATATGTGAATACATATCAACAACATATCATCCACCAATCATCTCCATAAGGAACACAAACAACACAAGATGTATGTACAATTTTTCTTTTTATTATGGACTTCAATCCGGGGGTTTTTCAGCAACAATTGAATAGAGTACAAATCTACAAGAGAACCAACTCCATATTCAACACTCATCTTACATTATCAACACCAACTGAGATGAGGCAACAATCCTGAACAAATATCAATCTGTCAACATAAACACGTGCATCAACCATGCACCAACTTGTGCCAAACAACTTGTAATCAACCTGTACCATAAACACATGCATCCAACCATGTACGAAGTATATACCAATCACGTTTCAAATACTCATCAACAATAACTCATCAATATGTACCAACATCATCAACTATACACCTCATGTATGTGCCAACTCATCAACTTCTTGTCTCAACCATGACTAGTTTTGGTTAGTCAACAACCCCAACTTGAAATAATCATAACTTTGTACCTATAATGAAAAAATACATGAAATTGATACACAATTTTATTCATTGTTTTTTATGCAATTCCTCCAGGTGGAACTACTTGGAACCTCTCAGAAAAGGAGTTATAGCAAAAATGGCATACCTTGCTGAATTCTTGCTTATTCTAGAGAGTGACCTTGTAGAGCGTGCCCCACAAAAAATGTTTATTGAATTGATCTGAAAATATTACAACACATACTACAGGATGTACCCTAACCAACACATTTAGTCTCACTAAATTTGGATCTATTATGAATAAGTTATGACATTTTTACCCGAAACACATGTTTTTGACTAGTTTCAGGACCAACCACAAACCCTATTTTCCACAGAGTGTAACTCCCAAAATCCAATGAAACATAAGATGAATTGTTTACCACAGATACTTGGGTATGTTTTCTCAATGGCATAGCAATTTCACAGTCTGAATCATTATAGAAAAAAGTTATAGCGAAAATCGTGAGATGACCTGTAAATAACATACCTTAGAAAGAATCATCAAAATAATTTATCCTCCCTTCAATTCTGGCCCTCTTTTCTTCACCTTCCTTCTGAAATTAATCTTATATATCCTTTGTTACCTCAGTCACCTATAGATATTCAATATGCTCAAGTGTTCAACACCAAAAATGCTCAAAAATCTCTCACAAGAAGCTCTCCATCAATACTCCAAAAGATATTCTCACAAGAAGCTCTCCATTGATCCACAAAAAGGATGATCTACAAGAGACCATT
>JZKD02S1696784.1:193070-215890 GCA_000966675.3 Picea glauca
TGACAACTCATTGATCCATCTTCATCATATCAATGACAACTCATTGATCCATCTTCATCTATGCATTCTCATCAAGGAAAATACATATTATATTACATCAATCATCAATCAATTAGTCACTTGACATCAATCAATGACATCAATCAATCAAACCATTGGCATCAATGAAAACATGATCCAACAAAAGAAACAACGCAAAAGGTTCTCAGAGTTGGCCTCTAGTGGCCCACTTTACACAAAGACGCTAAGGAATACTACAGAGCCTGCGATGTATGCCAAAGAGTTGGGAAACCTTCTAGAAGAGATGAGATGCCTTTAACACCACAACTAACCTTACAGGCATTTGAGAAATGGGCCATTGATTTTGTGGGACCTATCAACCCACCAGTAAAGTGCACAGTAGCCAGATACATCATTACTGTGACATAGTATTTGAAAATATGGGCAGAAGAAAGAGCAGACAAGGATTGTAGTGCAACCATAGTTGTGTGATTCATATTTGATGATATTATAACCAGGTTTGGATGTACAAATATCTTGATGAGTGATCAAGGCACACATTTTATTAATAATACTATTGAAGCCTTGACTCAAGAATTTGAAGTTCACCATCAGAAGAGAAATCCATACCATCCATAGGTGAATGGTACATTCGAAGCCTTCAACAAGATCTTGGAGACAACCCTGACAAAGATTTGTAGTGTAAACATGGATGATTGGGATTCGAGAGTACCCACAATATTATGGGACAATAGAACCACTTGCAAGAAGATGACAATGCAGACTCCCTTTAAGTTGGTCTATGGTCTAGAAGCAGTTGTACTTATGGAATACTTGGTTCCTATTCTAAGAATTGCAGCCTTTATAGATATGGATGAAACTAGCGTTGTTCAAGAGAGGCTCACATAGTTGGTCAAATTGGAGAAAGACATGTTTATTGTAGGATTTCATCATCATGTACAGAAGGAATGAGAGAATGCTTACCATGACAGGCACATCAAGAAGAAATCCTTTAAGCAAGGAGTTCTGGTATTGGTTTATGATAGCAAGTTCATGAAGCATCCAGGGAATTTCAAGACACATTGGTTTGGGCCATATGAGGTTGCCTATGTCATGGAAGGAGGAGATGTGCAATTGAAGAATTTGAAGGGAGAATGGAAGGAAGGTTTGGTGAATGGGAGCTGGTTGAAATTGTACTATGACAACTAGATGCCTCACAACCTCAGTAAAAGTAGAAGGAGAAGGGTCTAGGTATCAGGTGCAGTTGAAATTGGGTACTAGACATAGAAAAGATAGTCTACACACAATGGGTAAGGATAGAGCAGGAATCATAGTCTACGCTACGCAGTCTGAAGTCGAAGTAAAAAAAAATATTTAGATATATAGTGCCTCGGGATGAGTCACAGGTGAGTGTTGGGGGCTTGCTGGGCTTGGGTATGGATTAAGAAAGAAAGCGAAGAAAAAGGAAAAGAAAAGACGAAGTCAGAACTGCAAGGAAGGTATATTGATTGAGATTGGGTTGAAGTGGTTAAAGAAGTAGAAAAGAAGGAGTGGAGAAAGGGAAAGCTATCCATTGAATGAGTAGATCGAGGATGACAAATCATCAAGGAAGATGGATCATGGACAACTTAGCAAGATGAGGAAGATGTCGATGAGTGCTTTGGAGCACCTCACAAAAAATATGGAAAGAGAAGCTGGCTGATCCAGGTGGATATCAGTGGCCACCCACCTTTTCCAAATGGCTCAAAACAATTATCTGACAATTTTGACAATTTACTATTTTTAGCAGTTTTTAACTTCTGGGGCCATTTTGAGGGCCCAAATGAAGTTTTTTCAAGACCTAGGTTCTCAATGATAGCCAAAGGAATAATTGGGCCCCCAAAATGAATCTCCTCAATGATACCTTTACAACAAGCTATCACACGCCTAAAATAGAGATCGTATGCAAAAGTTACGACCCCGGGAAGTTGATGTACTCACTTACCCAAACGGGGCCCACATGACTTTTGGCACTTCATCTCCTAGGGTTAGGTTTTTGGATGTCTAGTGTTTTTGGAATTTCATTTTATTATAAAAATACCTTCAGAGCCTCATTGTAATCATCTTCTTGCGAATGCGAGTAGTCGTCACATCTCTTCTCAGAGATAAGCTGCCAGCATTCTAGTGAGTCTTTCACTCTGTATTTTTACAGTCCCTGTACATTTATTTCATTAATAGAAATCATGGATTACTGTATCTCTGTGTTTATGGTTGCATCTATGATACATTTATGTTATATTATTGGATATCCACGATATCTCTGTGAATTTCCTTATTATATCTTCGCTCTCATTTCATGCCGAAAATAATCCGGATCACTGGCAAAGCTTGGGAAGTATGGGTGAAGTTGACCTAGGGTTTTAGACACTTAGGGTTTTGGTATCTAAGGTTTTAGACACCTATATGTTTGTCATTTTAATGTATAAATAAGAACCTATATGGGAGAAGAGGGGTTCATCGTTATTGTGGATAATCATTGTGGTTGATACTATTGTGTATTATGTGAGAGAGAAGTGTTGTGTGCAAGAACATTATGTATTTGTAAGATATTGAAGTGGGTGCGAAGATCAACCTTGTAGCTAGGTGCATGGGGAGGGGAGAGAGGGAAAGAGAGAGATATCTACAAGTTAAGAGTGCAGATAGAACTATATGTTTTCGCATAATATATCAAGGAATGTAGTTATGTGAACGTAGCCCTAGGGAGAGGGTGAACCACGTATATCTTGTTGTTCTGTGGGATTTGTATTGTGTTCTTTTACCTTCTGTTATTCTGTTATTGCATCATAGTGTTAGATCTGAGATGTAACTGTGTGAAGTGGGTTTAAGTTGGTAATTGATATCTAGCTGTTGTGTTTCTATTGTTTTAGATCCACTTTGTATTTCCTATGGTTGTAGACACCTATGTCCTGCAACCCCCCTATTTCTACTTCGGGTGAGAATGCATCTGCTCCACAGGTGTTGTTGAAAGGACCAATAGTTAGGGCTTGTTGGTGCACTGTTAGAGATGAACCCTGGGTCTTCCCCTATGCCAACAAACATCGATCTGGGTAACGTGGCATCCGAAACTTTTTTTACATATCATTAAGAGAAACATTCTGAAAGGGACCGTCCCTAATGGGTTCACGCTGTGAATTTAATGGATAATCAATTCCTAGATGAAGTTTCTCTTACTGAACAATCAAGCGACTTAGCGATGAACATCACCGATCAAGAGGAAGTTGATCCATCGGAAGAAACAACCATGTTGTTATGGGATCTTGACTTGTCGATGCCTCCCAATGATGTATTTGAGGTTCAGGAACCCCCCGCTGAGGTTTTGACTGTGCAAACATGAAGTAAGGGTCAACCGGTCTCAAGTGACCTTATCACTGTCCAATCTTCGAGGGGAAAACAAAAAAACTGATCACTCAAAAGAACCTTTTGTCTCCCAAAGAAATCATATAAACATACATACATGGTATTCACCCAAGATGGAATACAACATAGTAGAATACTTAAAGTAGTTGAAGGCTAATGTGTCGGTCATGGACATGTGTAGAATTCCCCAGCAAAAGAAATTTCTATTACAGGCCTTAAGGTCAATAGAATACCCTATAACAAGAACAGACCTAGGTGAGGTCTGATCTCCCACAGATCCAAAGAAAAAACCAAATGTAAACGCTTTCTCTGTAGACAAAAGAGGAAATCCGTTTTTCCCAACTTTCCTGTTAACGCTTGAAGTCTTCAAGAGAAACCTCCATAATTGTTTAGTCAATTTAGGGGCATCCTCCAATGTCATGCCATTATTGTTCTGCAAGAAATTGAACGTAGTTCCGCTCAAAAATGATAAACATGCTATACAACTAGACATAACTCAGGTAAAGGTTATTGGGGAACTTAAGGATGTCATGATCATAATGGCTACACACCCAAAATTTGTTCAATTAATTGACATTATTGTAGAATATATACCAAAATATTATGGGCTGCTACTTAGTCAAGATTAGTTTGGTAAATTGAATGGATACTTTAGCACGGACTAGGCTCACCTCTGGTTTCCACTAAAAGGGAATAAAAACATGATTAGTATCGATAGGGAAAGATACCTCAAACATACTGTCACCAATTTAAAATATTTCAACGAAACCTCATCGATAGATTTCCCCATGCTAGGAAACTGCTCCTGCAATTCTGATTTTGGAAATTTCACTCCCCTCTCATCTAGTGTACCTCTCACTCAAAAATTTGAAATGGATTTTCAAGTGAATCTACTGGTAGTGGAATAAGAAAGAATCTTCTACCAAGAACCTTTGTTGGAAACCACAAACAAGGTATACGAAGTTGAGTAAATAACTAGGCATGAATAAGTTGATAAATTGTGCTCATAAGTTTGGACATTGTACTTTGATGGGTCTAAATCACAAGAAGGGTCAGGAGAAGGATGTATCCTCATTGACCCAAAGGGGAAGCAAAATTTCCTATCCTGTAGACTAGAATTTGAATGCACTAATAACACTATTGAGTATGGAGCTCTAGTTCAGGGACTAAAGAAAGACATAGACTTAAACATTAAAGAACTGAATGTTTTTGGGGACACTAAAATTATCGTTAGGCAAGTAAAGAATACTATACATTGCAACTCACCCCACTTGAATAATTACCAAAAAGAGGTGCATAGGACAATAAAACATTTTTAGGCCTTTAATATTACTACGGTTCCTAGGTCAAAGAATAGTCTTGCTGATTCTCTAGCTACTGCATCCTTGAGGTTATCCCTTTTAAAATACTATGAGGCCTCCAGGTTCACTGTGGAACTACTCTACAAACCATCAATACCCAACAATATTTCTAATTGGAAGGTTTTTGAAGGAGATGAACAGATTGTAGATTTTCTAACGAATCAAGAAAATTTTAAATATCCGGCTATCGATGATGAAGTATTCCAAGAGAAACTAGCAGAAATCGATTTTTACGAATGAAAGGGTGGAACATATCACTCTAATAACAAACCAAGGCTTCACATGACACCAAAAGGGGTAGCCAATTTGGAAAACCTTTTTGACTCGAGGGAAACATTTAAAGGGTTAAAGAACATAAATACAGGGAGTTCATGTCCCATATACGAGACTATAAATATAGGAACCCTGGAAAAACCTAAGAATATAAATCTAGGAAAAACAATGTCTAAAGAAGACATGAAAGATTATCTCAAACATTTTAGAGAATATCAAGATGTCTTTGCATGGTACTACCGAGAATTGAAAACTTATGACACTTGCGTTATTCAACACACAATCCCATTAAAATCCAGAGTAAAACCCTTCCAACAAAACCTCATGAAGTATCATCGATCCTTGGAACCCCTCATGTATCAAGAGTTAAAGAAATTAATAGATGCTAAGATTATCTTTTCGGTTAGACACTCTGCTTGGGTAGAAAATTTGGTTTCTGTCAGGAAAAAGTCTAGGGAGATACGCCTATGTGTAGATTTCAGAAACCTTAAAAAAACATCAGAAAAGGATAAATACCCAGTCTTACCCATGGAACAAATCTTGTAGACTGTGTATGGTTCTAAAATTTTCTCCCTTCTAGATGGTTTTTCAGGTTACAACTAGGTTCTAGTTTTAGAAGAAGACCGATTGAAAACTACCTTCTGAACCAAGTGGGGAAATTTTTCTTATAAAAAAATTCCCTTCGGGTTTATTAACGCAGGATTAACCTTCCAAAGGTCCATGGACGTAGATTTTCAGGGATTGATTAAACAATGTGTAGTAGTATACTTGGATGACGTGACCGTGTATTCAAAGAACAAAAAATACCACATCCAACATCTAACCCAGATTTTTGAAAGGTGTAGGAAGTATATCTTTAAACCCTAAGAAACTATTTTTGGTGTGAAGGAAGGGAAATTAATAGGTCATATTATATCTCAAGAAGGAATTCACATAGATCCAGAATGAATAAAGGAAATATCTCAACTTCCCTTACCCCACAACAAAAAGGCTATGCGATACTTCTTCGGGAAAATTAATTTTTTGAGCAAGTTGACGCCCAATTTCGCTAAACCTATCAAACCCTTACAAAAAATGATTCACAAGGATGTTTTTTTAAGTGGGATGACAAGCAAAAAAATGATTTCAACAATATCAATACTGGAATATCTCAAGATTCGGTGCTGCAAAGTCCTGACTTTAGTAAATATTTTTTCCTATATACTTTCTCCTCCGATCAGTCCTTAGCTGCAGTTTTGACCTAGAAGGATGATGATAACAATGAGGCACCAATATCATTTATGAGGACTAACCTCCAATGAGCCTAATTGAACTACCCCACTATAGACAAATAGGCTTATGCAGTGTACAAAGTAGTAAAACATTTCAGATCTTACATCCTAAAAAATCACACCAAAGTCATCGTGCCTCATCCTGCAGTCCGATCCCTATTCACTCAACAAGAAATGGGGGAGAGAAGTGGGAATTGGGTAACAGTTGTCCAAGAATTTGATCTAGATATAAAACCTGCCAAATTAGTGAAGGGGCAAGGATTGTGTAAACTAGCTGCATAAGCCCAAGACCAAATAAATGAAGACCCCAGGTGGGAGAATGAATTAGAATTATGGTCTAGTGAAGCCTTGTACATTCACCCAAGGAAAGATTCTTGTTATGGAAAACTAATTTACCTCCTGCATCATGGTACTTTCCCAGAAACCTAAAACCTAACGAGAGGAGATCTATCAAGCTAAAATATGCACAATATCGCCTCATAAACTCAATACTTTTCCATGTAAACTATGATGGAGTACTCTTGAGATGTCTCGAATGTGAATATGCAGAAAAGGTTATGAGGGAACTCCATGATGGTATTGCAGGTGGACACTTTGCAGGGAATACCACAACTCACAAAATATTAAGAGCCTGCTATTACTTGCCTACTCTATTTAGGGATGCTCATACATAGCTAGGAACTGTAAAACTTTTCAAATGAGCACAGGGAGATAAAAGAGAGAAACTGTCCCACTCAAACCATTGACCATATCTAGACCATTCAAGCAATGGGGGTTAGACATCATAGGGTATATTACCCTGGTTTCTTCAAAACAACATAAATACATACTGACTGCTACAAACTATTTTATGAAATGGGAAGAGGCCATCCATTTGACTCACGTGAATGAAAAGGTTGTAATCCAATTCATTGAACAACAACTAATCACAAGGTTTAGGATGTCCTCTCTTCTTGTGTTTGATAATGTTTCTTATTTTTATTATACTCTATTAACAAAGTTCTCTCTAGACAAAGGAATGATAACAAGATACTCTGCAAACTACTATCCGCAAGGGAATGGGGTGGCATAATCAACTAATAAGAACCTTGTGAGGATCTTGAAGAAAACAGTTGCATTCAATGAGAGGAATCACCATAGCTCACTTCATAATTCCTTGTGGGAAGACAAATTAACACCCAAGAAAGCTATAGGGAACTCCCCATACTTTTTGTTACACAGACAAGAATCCATTCTCCCAAATGGGTTATATCTTCCATCACTTCAAATTTCTTAGGGTTCAAGAGGACATCCCTCATCAATTATTCAACAAATAATTGATACCCTCCTCATGTTGGAAGAGGAAAGGGAGAAAGAAAAGTCGAAGTTCATCGATCATAAACATATAGTTAAAATATGGTTTGACAAGCATAAGGCCAAAGAGAATAATTTTGAGGTAGGAGACTTAGTCCTGAAATGGGATAGAGAAAATGAACCTAAGGGAAAACATTCAAAGTTTCAGAATYTRTGGYTCRGACCTTTCCAGGTATCCAAGCAAATTRGGGCRGACATGTATCAGTTGAAAAMTCTGAGGGGRRAAMTCRATKMTYTCCTRGTGAATGACCAAGCCCTAAAAYAATATTTMTCTTAATATATATATGTGTGTGTGTGTGTGTGTGTGTGTGTGTGTGTGTTTTCATGTTATATTCTGATTAAGATAAATGTGTAGGTTTAGGATAGATTGATTGCAGAGTCCTTTTATTCTTTCCTTTTCTTTTTTGTTTGGTATTTTCTGGTAATAAATTTGTGTTCCGCAAAACATTGGTTGACCCAAATAAATATGGTGTAGCAAACTCTTCTTCTAACTCGTGCTTATGTGCAACATAAGTAACACTGGGCAATTGCAATTTTCTTCAAGGAGTTCTATATCTTGTCTTTGTAAACAAACGACCTTAGTAAGTGATTAAGTGTCCACCTGATGGTTTGGTAAAGCCTAAAGGGAAATATGGCAAGTTGGAAAGGACCACATGTACCTATAGACAGAGCTAGGAGGAATTTCACATTAACCATTTCATCTTGTAGATAACATACATCCTCCTCTCCCATTCACTTAGGGAATCTCTTCCAGAAATAAATCAATTATATTAAATGAGTCCAAAGTAGGAGAGGGTACAGATAACTCCGTCGGGGATATGGACGCTCGCTTGCAGTAGAGCAAGGTTTGTGATGTCGAGGTGACTCCGTCGGGGTTATGGACGCTCACTAGAAATAGAGAGACACCGTAGCAATTGAATAATGATAACTAAAATGGCCTCGAGCCAGTGAATGCCTTACCTAACTCTTGTCAAAAATGGGCGTGGGTCATGGTCAAGAGGAACAAAGGTGGGATAAGGATTAAAATCCATAGGCATATCCAGATTCACGAACCAGGGAAATTGTACACGCATGGATAATAAATACTATGGTAAAAGAGAAGCCAATATTTTCTTAGCTAACTTCTGCACGAGCTAAGCCCAAGGGAAGGAACAAAAATTATGCTTTCTCCCAAAGAATCACCATTTGTTGGGAGCTCAACACACCCTAAAAGATTCTATGAAATTTTGTCTCTTTTGGGTACCACTTGTTTTCTTTTGTTTTGATGTATGAATTGAGTCTACTGTGGAGGGATAGCTAATTTTGTTTTCATGTCTCTTCATCGATTGAATCAGATTTGTTTGAACCTGTTAATGTGAAACTTACGTGTTTAAAAGAACTTGGCATTCTATCTAAGAATCTGTAGCTAAAATTATGAATAGCATGCTTATGTTCGGCGTCGGAAAAATACAAGCAAACAAGATGACCCCAGTAGTAACAATAATCGTCGATCGTCGATCCATCATCGACATTGGTAAAAGGAAGAGTAAATTTGCACTTGTTTTTGGAAAATAAGACTCAGGAGTTGGATGATTTCCCTTCGGAGTCAACGAATTATGAGAGGGATAAACATTGACATCAACCACAATGAACCCCCGATAGCCGATTATGGATGTGCTTGTTCGGGGCTGGTGAAATATCAAAGGGTTAAATCATTGAAAATTTTTGCATTGACACATCACCGATCACCAATCCCCAATGCATTTTAGACATCGGTAAGTTTCGAGGGGGGAAAATCTAGGAACACTTGTTTAAAATTATCAATGATCATCGATCCTTGATACTTTTTCGACATTGATAGGGTAGGACCTGTTGTTAAAATGATTAGCTAATGAAGTCCCCAATTCCGAATAACATGGTTAAACGAAGATGCCAATCTCAAACACAACATGTCTTTGCCGTGTAGGCATTTTGTATGGCCTAGTTTCATCCCGAGTCACCTTAAGTTTCTTTGTGTCCTATTCACACTTCCAAGTCAAATTTTCCACATCAGCTTGGTATGACAAGATGGATCGACATCAGATTTTTTTCCAAGAGATATCAATGAACATTGTCTAAAGAAAATCCCTGACTCTCGATCCACCCATTAAATTAGCAAAATGATGGGATGTTTTCAGCATGAGATACGATCAAATTCTTCCATTTAATAGGCCAGTTAATGTTTCGCTCCACACACATTGCTACCTCGTGCGCTGACTGAACAATGGGAATTTGAAATAAATGAACCACGTGATAGCCCGCGCCTATGTTACCAACCTACGACTACACTTAATCTTGAACATAATGAATATATGACAGGAGATTTTGTAGAACCACACTCATACCCTGAATTGAATAACTGATGCGACAAGGTAAGTATTATCTCTGTTGAAATCACTAAAAAAACTTTGAACACCTCCATTTTGCACACAAGTTTCCATTTCTAGAGCAGTCGAAGAAGCGAAGAGAGCATCTCAAGAGTTGCATTTGATTCTCATACTTTCAAACAACCAAGTTAAACTAGTGCGAAGAAGAGGTATGTGTTAATTTTTATCAGCTCGGCGGTCATAATTTTTATATATCAACATTCGATCTACTACACAGTGTCTAATGATGTTCTATCTGCAGGAAAAAATGCCTCCAAGAAAGCCAACGACCAGATGCTCACCGAGGGCACCGAAATTAAAGGAGGTAGAGATTGGTGAAGGTTCTTTTCCCAGCACTGCGAGGCAGTTGGAATATGCTCCCAAGGAAGAACCAGTCATTAAAACATCGATGGAGAATTCATTTATTTAACCCCCTGATTTTGGCTATATTGAAGAAACCACTATACAAAAACTAATGCTCCCATAGTGGGGATATTTATTTAGCAAAATCAACCGGGAAGATTACCCTGAGTTTATCCCACACAATGACCCAAATGTAAGGTTGGTCGATGACCAGGTTTTCTCGAATATCAAGCGGTCATGCTTGCATCTAGTAGCCTGTCGAACTCTAATATTGACATGCATTAATACCTTGAGTTGGATAATTAATCACACAGACGTGCAGAAATGCCCGATGAACGATGAGAATGGTGGATGTGTAGGATGTTTTCTCCCGATAGAGGTCTAGAAGTACTACAAAATCGGGGACTCGGAGGAGTGGTTGAACATAGACTTTGTGGTGAATTTATATGAATTTCATGACACCATCCATTTAATGGCTTTCTGGTGGAAGGAAGACAAGAAATTTATGAACCGGAGCAATGATTGGTATGGGATAGTGAACCCGAGGGAGTCATATATCTACTTGATGGCTCTCATATGTTGATTATACGAAGAAAAGGATTTCACTAAGTTCTCAGAGGAATGGATTCCCTTGGCATACACTGTGGATATTTTTAGGAGTATCTTCAACTTGGGAGAAATCATCTCCAAGCAATTGAGCACCAGTATACTGTAGGCCCTGTCATCAAAGGAGGGAGAAACACCCAGTTTTCACATGGCCTCGTATCTGCTAGATGTAATCTGTGTGAGGAATGTCTTTTCCGGTATGAATTTGAGCTAGCACATCCCAAATCTGCCTATACATGTCTACTTTAGCATCTGTTAAGCCTCTAAATTAACATCCCCACTACCCTATTATACTCCTCATTTATACCTTTTTGGCCTACATAAGCTTGGATAAATGAGAAAGAACACTACCATTAGCCATTGATAAGGTCATAAGGTAAAGTATAATTGAATTCATGCATTTTGTGGTTTATTGAGATAGGAGACTAAATATTTCATGTACTAATGTTTTAAATTTCCACATGTAACCTTTGACCTCTAGATGAGTCTGGCATTTCTGTATCAGCTCAACCATCTAGTACTTATGCTCCATATTTCCACTGTCTGAATTTGGTATCAAGCGCACCTTCCATTCAGATCCGGTACCAAACCATTCACTGTTGCGATTTGGTACCAACCACTTGCGTGTTGTTCAGATCCGTTACCATCTATCGAATCTCACATGTCACAATCTGGTACCAATACATGAAGCAAAATATACCAAGTTTAGCTCCAGATCGTGCCTAAGATAATTGTTGGATGTTTTTTGAATCATCAAAGCTCTAGCAAGGCTACATTAAGTTAGTTTGTTTATTTCTTCATCCTCATACACTTCGTGTTATGAGGATGAAGATTAAAATATGTAACCGAATATATAAATTTGACAATTGATTGATCTACTAAAGATTTCACCTCCTTGTGTTTCACGACTAAGACTGTTTAAATAGTCATGGCAAGGATGGTGGAAGTGATAGAGAGGTAGAATAATACAACATGTGAAGCATTGTTACATATTGTAGAACATATTCTAAGTTGAATTTTAATAGAAGTACATCATTTATTTCCATGTCTTGATCGTTTATGAATGAATGTGAGTTGAGTTGTTAGCATAGTTTAATTTTATGTTTTGAGGTTTGAGTAAGAGTGATGTGTGGATTGAAAGCAAACTTACTGTAGACTCTAGTTGATGACCTGTTGAAGCAGCAAGGGCCCACCGCCCAACAAAGGTCAACATCTTTGTAAATTAGTGTTAGCATTTGATTTTAGTAGCATAATCATGAGATTAGCTGAATCTTGATTCTTTTATATGATGACAGTATAGTTCAATCTAGGATTTCGATTATATGATTGCTTAGAGATCTTTACTTACTCTATTTTGCATATGTTCTATTTCTGTTCTTATGAATTTGATTTTGCTTAATGGACATGTATGTTGACAACAATAGTCAAATGTATTTGGAAAAGAACTAGTGAAGTTCACAATAGAATATTGTGAACCACAACATACCTAGTATATTGATTATTGAACTGCCCATGCTATGTCTTGATGATTGATGTGTGATTTCCTTTATGTCTTGATGATTGATGTGTGATTCCCTTTTCAGAGTGTTATTGCATGATTAGCTTCCTGGGTCAGACAACAGAGTTGATCTGTCAAACGAACTCCATCTCATACTTGCATGTGCCCTAATGGAGTAGATAGCCTCTTTGTGAAAGACAAACAAAGTGTGTTTTTGTTTGCTAGTTTGCTTTGTTTCCAGCATGCATAATCTAGAATAGTTCTATACTCATTGTTACAACCCTATAATTTATAGGATCAACTGGTGAATGAAATACTATCTCTTTAGTGTTTTTGTTTGTCAAATGATTTTTCATTCTGCAAATAATTTGATGAAAAAGAAAGAAAAAGAAAAAGAAAGAAAGAAAAAGAATAAAAGAGGGCATAAAAGAAATTCAATAGAGCCCTATGCAATAACAATGACTTGGTCCATACCTTTCAACCATGGCCGAGTTCTTTTAAATTGATGTTGATAGGAGTAGTGAATAAGCTTGGCTAAACTGTTTAATCTTAGCCAAGTGATCTAGGTTAGTTAGTGAATAAATATGACCAGACTGCCTAATCTTGGTCAGATAGCCCCAGGATAGAGTAATTTCTTAGTCCAACATTTTAATCTGGGATAATTGTCATAGGTAATAGGGTAGTTTACTTTATTTCAATAAAACTAGCTCGATGATCAATGTTGAACCATGTCTTTGAGGTTTAAAAGGTTTGATGTCTAACCCCTTGGTGATAGAAACATGGAAAAGCTTGGGAAAACCCATGATATGCACTTATCCTAAGTTTTATGGGTGCATATGCCTTCGCGCTCACAATTATGCACAACTCATGTATGAATGGCTCAGATGTTCACGCCCAGATCTACAGTGGACAAGTCTTTATAGACCCCCCCAACCATTCTACCTTTAATGGTGTGGGGGGGGGGGTCCGGAATCGAAGATAATATATGCACACATTTGAAGGGCTCCAACTTCAGCGCCTAGATCTACGGTCTATATTGGATTCCGGACCCCCTCGTCCGTTCTTATTTTAATGGAGGGGGGGGGTATGGAATGTGTTTTAAAGATCGCACATAGATCTGCGGTCGAAAGGAAATTGCGCAGATCAACGACTCATGGTATTTTTCATACCCCCTCGACTGATCTACCTTTAATGGTGGGTGGGGGGGGTATGGAATGGAATTTTACTCTGGAGGGCCCCCTATCTATATGTGGCATGAATCCATTGGTCCTAAATCCCACCACCTATTACTGTCTGACATACCTCGTCACCTCATGACGTCATTATCCACCTTTTCCGTAAGAGTCACCTCCCATAACTCTGTCAGTGTTTCTCACTCGTTCACCTGTGGCAAGTCCCTTCACCATGGTATTTTCGACCAATCAATAACCACCACGTCACTGAATCATATGCTTCAGTCGTGGTCACATGCCATCTCACACTCTAAATGACCCGTTGGCCATTTATTACTGGCTAACTTATCCGTTAACCAACTGACCTATCTCATGTGCCCAACGGATACCCGTTTACTCAAAACTACCCTCACCCTTCACTTCCTCACCATTTACCCAGTCACCGCACCATATAATTTTCCCCATTTTCCTCTCCATTACAGTCAGCTGCCCACATCTACAGTCGCCCCCGCTAACCTTTGTTTTATTTGCAGGTATTGTTATAGTGATGGCGCCAAAGTCAAAGAGAAAAGAAGGTGAAGATGATCCTTTTCTCCCACCTCCTGTCGACCTTGACAGGATTCCTCTTTCCGACAAAGACTACTTAATTGCAGACACAAGATGTGATTTCGACTTCGCAGACCTACAATCATGGCTTAAAGAAGTTTTCCTAGACTAGAGTGACAAAATTGAGCTCTGGGAGTCCAACCTACCTTTGTATATTTTCCCCCAGATTCACCACTTCCCAGAATTCGCCCTCAAGTGCCAAGCCCATTATATCCCTGAACAAAGAGCCATTGTGTCCTCACTCTGGGAAATTCTTTTCCTCATCACACAAGAAACCATCGACCAGATGATGCAGATATCCCGAGCCGACTCTGTCTCACCTTTTAACCTCAAAATCATCACAGAGCTCTGCCATAAGTTGTCATTTCCTGAAAGAGCTCAGAGTTTTGATCTTTTTCTTCCACAATCTGCTCAGCTCCCCACTACAAACCCCCCTTATCCTTCCTGCCTGTTTTCAATAAAAGGAAACCAGGTCATCATGTCACTATGCGCCTTGCTTGGTTATTTTTCTGATCAATGGGTAGATGAACCCATTTTGGGATTTCTGTCTATTTTCTCCACCGATGAGAAACCCACTACACAGTTCGACTACAACACATTCCTGGTGGACAACATTCACAAACAATTCATAAATTTCACCACAGAAGGTATGTTCATGTATTCTGTATTATTGGCATATCTATTCATTTTCTTCCAAGAGGAAAATTTTTCTTTTTCTATGTGGAATATGGACGAGGATGGTAGACCACAGGCAGTAACAACATGAAACTTCGACACATCATCAAATAGTTTCCTATATTTTTGTAGTTTGTTAAGTTAGTTAAGCTAAAAATAGATTTACCACGTCCTGATCTTTAATGATAGGATCGTTTGTAATTTTGGTTATAAATACTTCACTTTTCGAAGTATTGAGGGTTGATCTTTACGCCCTGCGAGCTACCAGACTGCAATATTTTTCCAGATATCTTCCATTAATTAAAAGAGGTATTTCCACAGGATTCTTGCGTGTACTCATTGGTGATGTTTTCCTTTCTAAGTTAAATGTTATTCTTGCTTAGTTATCACACTGCTTTCTAAATCTAATCTTTGAAAGTAATGAACATTGCAGGATTTATCTTTGTATACCATGTTTCTGACTTTAAAATATTTTAGTGTTTCATCTTCTAATTTTACGATAAATAAATTCTTAACTGCTTCTTTGTGGTAATTGACATTCTCGCCTTTTCTGCTATTCCTCATTTTTGCTGCTAAAAGAATCCAACGATTGCATTATCTTGCCCTATGAAAGGTTTCTTTGTTTTTTGGTTTAGATTTTATTTCCTAATATAGATTCCATAGCCCAATGGACGTGTAAATCTCTCTTAGCCAACCCAACAAAAACGAAAACAAACAAAACAAACATATTATATTCACCTAGCCTAATATTTTAAATTTGAAACATATCTAAATCATATAGAGAGATCCCTCTCTGAAGCTGGTAGGGCTAGATCCCATCTTCGAAGTGGTTGGACAAAGTTACCTCCCGTAGATTTCTTCTTTTTTGACAACCTCTAGGAAATTTACAGAGCATTAACATAGTGGTGACCATACTGGGGAAGAACTGAACAAATTTTAACCTCTCATTTTCTTTTCCCTAGAAGAAAAGTTTGTTTTTGAAAAATTGCAAATCTGAGAAAGAAATAATGTTTAGACGTTGTTAAAATCTTGTAAATATTTATTTCCAGACTCATAAAACTAAAAAGTATATATATAAAAAAATCAAAAAGAAATCTGGCTCCCAAAAGAGATTATACTCGATCTCACCCAGACCCAGACCTGCAATAGCAACTGATAATCCTGAACAGTTGCTCAGGAAAAAGACCATTGCAGAAGGTTCATTGTCCCCTTCATAGGTCCCCTTCTCTTCCAGAGGAGCTTGTTTCCCTTCAGAATCTTGACTTTGACATCCTTTTTGAACAAATCTCGTTTAGAACGAAATCTGATAGCTTTGTGGCTAAAACCGTTCTAGACCCAATCGTCTTGCAACCCCGGACCCCTAAAGTTCTATCTCCCACTGCTAAACCTCAAACGACTCACTCTGTGCTAGCTAGCCCCTCCTCATCCTCATCTTCTGTCACCACCCCTCTTATCATTCATATTGTTGTCCCACCTCCTCCACCTATCATGGCAGCCAGATATGCCTCCTTCATGTTGGCCGCACCTTTACATGCTATGCCCCAGGATTATCAAATGAGACTTCCTCAGTTTGATGGCATAGGGCTCTTGAACGCATAGCAACATGTGGATAAAATGAATGACTATTTTTACCTAAAGGAAGTAGATGAAGCTGACGTTCAAATGAGATTGTTTGCGCAGAGTTTAACAGGTGATGTTAAGAAATGGTACAAAGGCTTACGTGCTGCTTCAATGCTTGACCTTACAATGTTTCAAAGAAGTTTTCTAGATAGATGGGAGCTAAAGAAAAATACTCTCCAGATCTTGTCAGAATATGAAAACATTAGAAGAAATCAAGGTGAGACAGTACAAGATTACTCCATCCGTTTCAATAATCTGTACAATGCAATTCCAGCTGATATTAAACCTTCACAAGGTTTGACATTGATAAAATTCCCTGATGGTTTTGATGCTGGTTTGTCATATCAATTAAGGGAAAGAAACTCCACCACCCTGGAGGACATGCAAAAAAGCGCAATAAGTGTGGAGGCTAACCTGTTGGCAAAAAGGAATGACAAAGGACAAAGAGGAGAGTCACAATTAAAGAGGAACCTTCCACATCAACTTTCGATTCCAAATTGGATTCCTTATCCAGAGAAATGGAAAGAATGATGGAGAGACTTACTATATCCGAAAGAAACCCTCCTAGAGAAAACCCACCAACTCCTCAAATTTGGAATCCTAACTTCAGAAGAAACCCTCCTCAAATCAAACAGAGAGATCCTAGGGATCAAAGGGAACAGAGATGTCCTGATCAACATATCAGACCACCCCTACAAGAAAATTATGCCAATGAAGGAGATGAGGTAATTGAAGAACCAGAGGATACACACATAAACCTCATGGGCATTCATGATAACAAAGCAATTTTCCTCAACCAGGAGGAGCAAGAACTTTTTCTTCTTTCTCAAACAAAGGTGAGCGAAGAAGCTGAAGATACTGAATAACAAGCATTTGAAAATGCCATTATGGAGGTACATCGACAGTATAATCTACGAAGTAAAAAGACAGATGGGAGTTCCCCCAAAAAGGTAATCGAAACAAAGAAGATAGACGAAACTAAGAAAGCCCTCGAGCCTTCTATCAAGAAGATCTCTGAAAAAGGTAATGTTGAAGTTCCAGCAAAAGGAAAACTTACCATTTTGAAAAGATCATCGTAGAATGAGGTTTCATCAACCAACCCACCAAAGACTTCTGCTCAGAAGACTACTGTGGACAAATTAGAATTGTTGAGCCAAAGCAAAGCACCTATACCTTTCAACCTCAAAGGGGAATTAGCCAAAGTGAAAATTCCCAATCCTCTTTTCGAGTTAATGAGCAAGGATGCCTATCGATCATAGGTGATCAAATCACTGAGCATTGAACCTAACATAGGCACGGAGGCCTTAACTTTTGGATCGACGAATCATTCAGATACTGTAAACCTTACCAATTATCAAAATAAACTCCTGTTCGGACCTGAAGTGGATGGTCAGACCGCCAATGGTGCTATCACTCCTTTTTACATCAGCCTTAATATACAGGACCTGATTCTGCATAATGCTATGTTAGATTCATGTGCTTCCCATAATTTGATGCCTAAAGCAGTGATGGAAAAATTGGGACTTGAGGTTACCGAACCTTACAAGGAATTACACTCTTTTGACTCCAACAATGTCAGATGTATCATTTTGATCAAGGATTTGTGCATCACCCTGATTCAGATTCCCACAAAAAGCAAGGTCATGGATGTTGTGGTCGTAGACATTCCCCCGAAATATGGTATGTTTTTGTCCAGGTCTTGGGGGGCCAAGTTGAAAGGTACTTTGCAGTTGGATATGTCATATGCCACTGTCCCAGTTTTTGGGCAATAGAGAAGACTATATAGAGAAACGCTGATGAAATACATGGTTAGCAGCCAAGAAAAGCCGCATAATTATCCTTTGTACTCTGCACATTATGACCTGGATTCCTTTATCCTATATAACGATGGTGATACGGGAGAACAAATTACTCAGCTGGAAGAAGATATATCTGGTCTGAACAAAGGCCAAGAAATCACCGAGGTAGAAAGAAAGAAAAATGTGATAACTGAAGAATTTCCAGTGGATTTTTGGAGCATGGATTTTGATGGAGTTGTAAGAAAAGAAGGAGCTGGAGTAGGAGTTTGGTGGCACAATCACAGATCCTAGTATTCGGAAAACCATTCTTACAAACTGAATTTTCAATGCACTAACAACATAGCTGAGTACGAAGCTTTGATGCTCGGTCTAAAACTATTGAAGAAGGTTGGTGCCAAACAAATCATGGTAAGGGGAGATTCCAAATTAATTATCAAACAAATTAAAGGTGAGTATGCAACAAAACATCCCTGTCTTAGAGCTTATAGGAATGCTTTTTTGGATGCCCTTAAATGTTTCACTGAAGTTGATTTGCATGTGATTCCTAGGGGACAAAATATTTTAGCAGATGGGTTAGCAACGTCAGCAACCACATGCAAGATACATTTTTGTTCCACTCGCCCATACACGATGGAGGTGAAGTGAAGACCAACTGTTCCAGACAACATCAAATACTGACAGGTATTTGGTAATGATGATCAAATTAAAGATTTTCTACAATGTAAAAATGATTTCAAGTGTACAAACATAGACTTAGAAAATGAGGATGAAAATGTAAAAAGACCTGATTTTGGAAATGATAGTGTAAATAAGATAGATTCAGGAGAGCTAGGTGAGGGTGAGATAGAAGTTGATGTTTTCATTTAAAAAGTAATGTTTTACCTAGGGGTTTAGTTCCTTTAGAAGACCTATTTGATTTTAATGATGTAGCTAAAAAACCGCAAATCGAAGCCAGTGGTCATGAAGTAGAAGATTGTAATATAGGGATAGAAGAGAAACCCAAGATGGTAAAACTTTTCAAATCATTACCCCCTGAGCAAAAACTCAAATACATTGAGATTTTCAAGGAATATTCGGACGTATTTTCCTGGGGTTACGAGGACTTGAAAGCTTATGACACCAGCATCATACAACATAGGATTCCAATAAAAGAAGATCAAAAACCTTTCAGACAAAAACTTAGGAGAATCAATCCCAAGCTACTTACCCTGATAGAAAAAGAAATCAAAAAAATGTACGATTCTAAAATCATTGTTCTGTTACGATTTTCCAAATGGGTTTCAAATTTGGTCCCAAGTTGAAAGAAATTTGGAGAAATCAGGCTTTCCATCGATTTCTGAAATCTGAATAAGGTCTCTCTAAAGGAAAACTACCCACTGCCAAAAAAGGACCACATATTACAAAAGGTAGTCAGATCCAGTCGAATCTCTTTGCTGTATGGGTTCTCAGGTTATAATCAGGTCCTCGTTCACCCAGATGACCAAGAGAAAACAACTTTCACAACACCATGGGGTACTTTCATGTATGTGAAAATGCCTTTCGGGTTGATGAACGTTGAGGCCACTTTCCAGAGAGTGATGGACATCGCTTTTGTGGAAGAACTCGACAAATTTATTGTCATCTATCTAGACGACGTAACTGTGTTTTCCCAATCTGATGATGAGCACTTACGACATCTCAGACGAGTTTTTGAGAAATGCAGGAAATTTTGGATTTCTTTGAATCCTAAGAAGAGCCTTTTTGGATTAGAGGAAGGTAAAATTCTAGGGCACATAATCTCTAAGGACGGAATTAAGATAGACCCCAGTAGAATCAAGGCCATTCAGAAATTAGAACACCCAAGAAATATCAAAGAGTTACAATATTTTATCGGAAAAATAAACTTTCTGCGAAGATTCATACCCAACCTGGCCGAGCTTCTCAGGAACATCACAAACATGTTAAAAAAATACACAAAAATAAAATGGGACACAGAGTCCGAGTAGTCTTTTGAACAAGTCAAATGCGCACTCACGCGGGCTCCAGTCTTGATCAGTCCTGTCTTCACCAAATATTTTTATCTTTTTTCTTTCACCTCTGAACATACCATTGCAACAATATTACTACAAAAAAATAGCGAAGGGTATGAACAACCCATAGCCTTTTTCAGTAAAGATTTAAGAGATGCTTCTTTGAATTATAAAATAATGGAGAAACAAGCTTTTGCCTTGGTAAAAACCATAAAATATTTTAGAGTATATATTCTCCATTCCCACACCATTGCATATGTTTCGAATGCGGTAGTAAAAGACATTTTAACCCAGGACAATCCGGACGACCGAAGAGGAAAATGGATTGCTATCATTCTAGAGTATGATATATATATTAATCCTACTAAATGGATTAAAGGTCAAGATCTAGCAAAGTTAATGGTTGAATCAAATTTCCATGCTTTGGACATTAATTTTATAGCTGCAGTAGATGAACAGATTGAGTAGGTGACTCCAAGTGTGAAAGAGGTATTTCTGAACTCTCCATGGTACGCAGACCTGATATTTGTTTTGCATAATTTACAAGCTCCCCCTGGTCTGACCAAAACTAAAGCTAGGTTTTTGAAATTGAAATCATTAAAATTTTGCATTCTAGAAGGCAATCTGTATTTGAAAGATCCTGGAGGTATTTTGTTAAATTGTCTATTGAAGGATGAAGCTGACAAAGTATTGCAGGATTTTCATGCAGGAGACTATGGTGGTCATCTGAGTTGGAAGACCACAGCTAATAAAATCCTTAGAGTTGGATTCTATTGGCCAATGCTATTGGATGATGTGCATCATAAAGTGACTTCGTGTCATAAATGTCAGTTGTTCAAGGGAAAACAAAAACTTCTTCCTCTTCCCCTGGAACCGATCTCTGTTGAAGCCCCTTTCCAGCAATGGGGATTAGAATTCATCGTAGAAATACATACTCCCTCTTTGGTCCAGCACAGGTGGATTCTTACTGCCACATATTATTTTACAAAATGGATCAAAGAAGTACCAAGCAGGCAAGCTACTGATTCTGTCATTATTAAATTTCTTGAAAATAATATCTTGTCCCATTTTGGATGTCCTAGAAAAATTATATCTGACAATGCAATTGCTTTTCGATCTAAGAAACTCATATATTTCTGCAACCAATATCATATTGGTTTGGGACATTCCACAGCTTATTACCCTCAAGGAAATGGGCTAGAGAAATCATCAAATAAAACCCTGGTAAACATTATCAAGAAAACTTTGCAAGAAAACAAAAATTCGTGGCATAACAAGTTGGTTTTCGCACTATGGGCCAATAGACTGACCACCAAAAGGTCAATCAGTATGTCACCATATCAGTTGGTCTATGGAACATAAGTGGTTTTTCCCACTTCCTTAGGAGTTCCTGTCATGAAATTGCTGCAAGACATGCAAGCCGAGTTGAACGACTCCCAAAGAAGGAAAAACTAGATGATCCATTTACAGCAGTCCAGAGAAGAAGTTTACAACAAGACTTAGGTAGTCCAAGAAATAATTAAGAAGATCTTTGACAAGAGAACCAAAGAAGATGATTTCGAGCTAGGTGACTTGGTGCTGAGATGGGATTCCCGAAATGAAGACAAGGGAAAGCATGGCAAATTCGACAGTATGTGGAAGGGACCATACATGATTCAAGCATTCAGAGGAAATAACACCTTCTTTCTCAACAAAAGTGATGGGACAGATCTGCCAGGAGGACCTGTAAATGGTAGAATGCTGAAGCATTATTCACCGCCTTAGTAGGGACTTGAAGTCACACTTTCCATTGTACAAACCACTTTCATTTTTCTTGCGAATTCCTGAGTGAATAACTTTGATCAGATGGTTGAAGCCTGGAGAGAAGGCCCCAAGCCACTGAACATTGTCTTCCAATTTTTGAAATAAAACCGATCAAGCAATAGAGGCGAATATGGAGAAGGTTTCAGAACATCAGGAATCATGAATTTTTGCACTTCACAAGGAGATTACCATCCCTAGGTGGAGCCGTTGTTACAACCCTATAATTTATAGGATCAACTGGTGACTGAAATGTTATCTCTTTAGTGTTTTTGTTTGTCAAATGATTTTTCATTCTGCAAATAATTTGAGGAAAAAGAAAGAAAAAGAAAAAGAAAAGATAAAAGAAAAGAAAAAAGAAAAAGAAAGAAAAAGAATAAAAGAGGGCATAAAAGAAATTCAATAGAGCCCCATGTAATAACAATGACTTGGTCCATACCTTTCAAGCATGGCCAAGTTCTTTTAAATTGATGTTGATAGGAGTAGTGAATAAGCTTGGCTAAACTATTTAATCTTAGACAAGTGATCTAGGTTAGTTAGTGAATAAATCTGACCAGACTGCCTAATCTTGGTCAGATAGCCCCAGGATAGAGTAATTTCTTAGTCCAACAATTTAATCTGGGCTAATTGTCAT
>JZKD02S1696784.1:228838-256483 GCA_000966675.3 Picea glauca
AATTAATTCTTTCAAGATTGATTTTCTTTAGTATTAGATTAGATTAGATTTCATTTTCTAATAATCCCTGTCAAGAAATACCATGCTACAACTGTTTTGCAGATTCCCGATCAAAACACAGCCACCAGAAGAGGACGATTCCACTTCAGAGAGACGAGCCTTCACAATGCTGAAACACCGCTGTTCAACACTGTTAACTTTCTCGATGTTGAAACACCGTTTTTCAGCATTGATGACCTTCATGCTACTGAAACACCACTGGTCGACCCTCTTGACTTGCTTCTGAGGCCGAACAACCACCATTCTCCACTTTCTACTTTTCTCTGTTGCCGGAACACCACTGTTAGAAATCCGCCCTTCTTCTCCATTACTGAAACACCAAACTCACACTACCTTTTTCATTTCCTCATCATCCTTCACTGACGAAACAAATCCGTCCAACAATTGTTTCGCCTTTCCCCTTCCGATGCTGAAACACCACTGTTCAACACTTTTTCTTCCCACTCCCAGAACACTACAGTCCACCATTTCCTCACCCCCCATCATTGACGAAACAACTCCGTCCAGCAATTTTTTCACCTTTTCTTTTTCTGTTGCCGAAACACCATTGTCAGCAACCCTTCATCATTTTTTTCACGATGTTGAAACACCACTGTTCAGCACGTTTGACTGTTCTTCACTCACGATGCTGAAACACCACTGTTCAACACGTTTGACTTTTTTCCATGATGCTGAAACACCACTGTTCAACATGCTCGACTTCTTCCCGATGCTGAAACACCACTGTTCAGTACTTTCGACTTTATTCGATGCTGAAACACCATCGTTCAACACTTTTTGACTTTCTTCCGATACTGAAACACCAGTCATCAACAATTCTTCATCTACAACAATTGTTTCGTTCTTCTCTGTTGCTGAAACACTAGTCTTTCACCATCATCCGTCAGCAAGATTTTACGCCCTCAGATTATAATTCGACCCTCTAAACAGAAAACCCTCAACACAATTCAAAATTTGCCTCCACAACAGGACTACCACTGACAGGCATCATATGTTGTTTGTAGAACGAATCAAACGGTAAGGTGAGGTATGTAAATTTTATGTAATTCAGTTAGGCTATAGTTAATGAGAAAGATTCTGCGTCATTATGACCATTCAAGTACAATTAGTACTAACCACACTTGACAGGAGGGGAAGTACACATCAAATCCACGATACCATCATTACACCCGATTTCACCACCGTCATCCTTAATTCACCACCCTTTCGCACATTTAACCATTATTCCTGCATAACGACGCTCGGAAACACTCACTCTCCAGAAGATGATACACAAACTCTCGACGCTATATCTTACCAAGCCGGTAGCCATTGGAGGATCTATCATACGAAATGAGCCCGCCACTACAGTGCTGCTGGAACACTACCCAACATCGTATGAAATCTTCCAGCAGGCAGAGTGGCTCAATTACTTCCACAGACTTCAAGCTTACAACGAACAACAGGTCCTACAGTTCGCTCGAAATATCCAGGAGGACCACTCTGTCGTTGAAGGGGTGCGAATACCAGTAATAGAGGAAGGCATAGCAGAGGTCTCAGGCCTCCCCATGAACGACAAATGTACATTCAGCAGAAAACATATCATTGGGACTGTTCAGCAGAACTTCTTCCTGCCCGAGGAACGCATTGTACTGAAAGGAAGGGGTGTTCAACTCAACTCATTGCCACCACCATGGCCGGAAGTCACCAGATTTATCAAGCATTACCTGACCTGCGAAGGTTGATATCAGGTAGTGTATCAGCACGACTTTCTCCTACTTTCTCATTTAAGGCATAATAGACGGGTCAATATTCCATATTATTTGTTGGGTTGTTTGAAGAATATGGCACATTACTGTCGGAAGGCAAAAGATCCAACCCTGTCACTTACCCATCACCGTCTTTTTCAACTACTCATCAACAGGGGTTTTGAACAAAAAAACCGTCCACTAAATAACCCATCCAGAAACCCTCAACCAGCTGCTGAAATTCCACAGGAGCAGCAACAACAAAACCCCCCAGACGCCCCCGAAGTACCCCATATCCCGCCCACAGAACCAACCAGTCTAGTCATTTCCCCTACCCCACCTAATCCACCACATACTCTACCAGAGTCATCCACTCCCGCCCTTCATATTATCAGTGATGACTCTGAACCAGAAAATGTTCCCTTCCCTATCATTCAGAAAAGACCTCCACGAAAACGAAAATAGATTGCCCCCTTTCCACCCTTCTTGTGCAAAAAGTGTACAAGAGCCTCAATGAGGCCACCTTTTATGATCACTACCCTAGACACCCCACCTATTCGACTGATACCCAGTACATCTTCAACTTCCCAAACCCCAGGATCTTTTCCTATTCCAACCTCGGTGGCTGCAACACAAGAACCAACCACTGATACTGAGTTGCAGGAATTAGAGGCCCATACATCATTTGTTTTTGAAGTAGCTGAAACATAATCAACTACCCATCCAGTAGTTGCAACACAAGAACCAACCACTAATTTTGAAATTGAGGAAATTGAGACCCCGAATGCTGCAACACAACACCCACTGGCTGAAACACAAGAACCAACCACTAATATTGACATTGAGATTCAGGAATCAGAGGTTGAGGGTGCTGAAACACTACTCTCCTTACACCAGGAGGTTGAAACACAAGCATCAGTTGCCATTCATGTAGCTGCTCCACAAGCATCAACTCATGAGGCTATGACTGCCACACAAGAACTAGTCACCTCTAAATCCAAACAAACAATGGCCGATGTCTTGGAAGAAAACAACTTTTTAAAGTTTCAATTGGAAGCATATCAGCAAGAATTAGTCAGGGCAAGGGAGGCATATGAAAAAGAACTAAATCTGTACACCTTAGCCCGAACAACAAACTTGTCAGAAGAGACCACATAGAGCGTGTGTAAATAATACATGTGTTGCCAATGTGGCGATGTTTACCATCAGGCAGGCTATAAGGTGATTCAAGTTCTAGTGTCGGGGGCAACCCCTACTCCTTCACCTTTTGAAGTCAAGGAAGAACCTGCTGCAACACAAGAACCAGTAGGCCCTAGCAAGCTAAAGACTGAACCTACTGCAACACAAGAACCAGCAGGCCCTAGCAAGCCCAAGACTGAACCTGCTGCAACACAAGAACCAGCAGGCCCTCTCAAACTTAAGACTGAGTCTTGCATTGCAACAAGAGAAGCCCCTACTGTTGTCAACAAGGATTTGCAAACAATGCCCATGGAGGAATTTGTACCTCCCAATCAGATCAATCTCTCCACTTCCAGGGAACAATCTACTCAAACCTTGCCTAATCCCACTACTTCCAATGCTGAAACATAGACTCAGCTATGGGATGAGCACGCAGAGATACAGAAATGGAAGAAGGAGTATGCTGAAACACAGGCCAAAAACCTGCAAGTGCACAAACAAATCTGGATAAATCAAACCTTCTCAAATTGGGAAGCATTGGACCAGACACGCCAGGTAGTTCGTGAGCTTAATAAGAAAAACAAAGACTTGAAGGACAGATTCGTCCTGGCATTTGATTTGATGCAGAAGCTACTGGCCACAAGGAAGCCATCTTGCAACTACTCCTTATTCCTGATGGAGAGACTCATATGGTTTCAGATTAAGTCTATTATAGAAGGTAAACCCCATGAAGTCATTTCATCAGCAGATTTTATCAAAACTTTTGTAGCTGCCTCCACCAGGGATCAACACCTCCTTTGTGAAGCATACTTCCATAATGAGGCTATTCCAGAAAAAAGGTTGTTAAACATAAATCCTCTTGTGGGGGACATTCAAATTCGAGCATTTACTTCCTTTCTCCTCAATCAAATCATTTGGCAAGGTGAATTTTCGGCTCCCAATAACAATGAAGATAATCGCCTCCTCTGGATCAGACCAGAACCACAAAGGGCAGCTACCTTCATCTCACAGTATTATGAGTTCTTAAAGAAACCAGGGGTGACTGAACATGTTCAACAGCTACAATCAGAAGTACTTCAGGATTGTGAACGCATCATCAGATCTATAGAGGTTCCTACCCTCCAGGCCAATAACATGTTTTGGCAGCAATCCATAGAAAAGAGACAACATCACAATCCTTTTGGTCCTGCCAACTTAGAAGTAGCAATTTCCAGGATACCCAGCTATATCCAGTGTGTTAGACATTGTGCTGAAAATTGGATAGGGTACCGGTTTTACTTTCCCATTCTCTGGTTGCCAATAGAAAGGTATCAAGTCAGTTATAAGCTTCCTAAAAAGGCAGAAACAACATCATGACAAAGATTGTAGCAGGTGCAAGGGTTCAGAACGCCGACAGACAATACCTCCCAGAGTTACAGCTTGAGTAACTTACATGATCAGAGTAGGTATCCATACTCTGATTCAGAGTGAGTTGCCTGAGGAAACGCAACACCTTGAGTTGGGGGGGATGTTAGGACCACACAATGTACCTTTTTGCCTATACTTTTTTCCACCATTATACTCTTGATTACCCACATTTCGACTCATACTATCTCTTTATCTGATCATCTCAAAGGTATACAACGCCCCTTCTCATTACTATATGTTTAAGCTGTTTTGCATAATATTTTACATCACTCTCGTACTTAACCATTGATTAGAAATGCATAAGTGTCCAAAACTGCAGATTTGCATTTGAGGCCTATTGCTGAAACACAGAACTGATGCTGAAACACGGAGCTGCTACACAGTTCGAGGTCGCAGATGCTGAAACACGGAGCTGCTACACAGTCTGAGGTCGCAGATGATGAAACACAGAGCTTCCTTATAGTTCGAGGATGCAGATGCTGAAACACGGAGATGTTACATAGTCCAGAGTTGCAGATGCTGAAACATAGAGAAAACTGCCAGAACCGACGATGCTGAAACACAAGGAATCCACCACAGTCAGCGGTCAACGCAGTTAGAGAGAAATTCACGTGGCTGAAACAGCCCGCGAATTGCGATGCTGAAACAACATCAACAATGATGAGAAGAAGTTGTTACACCAGCCGTAACAGCAATACCTCGTTCAATTCCTGTAATAGCATTCGGTTGTGTGAGACTAGGACATCCTATGCTGATTTAGAAAGAAGATCCGATTTAGGATAAGATTCAGATATGCATTGTAATGATTGCATCGAAGGGATTTCCTCTTTAAATCAGAGGAAATCACCATTTGAGGGATCCAAGTTTTATGTATTGAAGCAACTCTAGAGAAGCGGGACGTATTCCATTCTTCCAAATTGTAATGTGATATTTCGAAAAATGAATATAAGACTTCTTTGAGTATCCTTCTCTAGCCTTTCATCTAGGGGAATCTTGTGAGAAGGGAGGGCCCACCTTCTTCACAAGATTCACCCATTAGTTAGAAGTGTGTTAGTATAATTTCTGTTCATGCTTGGTTTAACTGTCGTTTGCTGAAACATTGTTTTTAATGGATTCCGCTTTGCTGAAACACTACTGACTCTGTCTTAGTTTATTGAATGGAATTTGTAATTCTATTTATCAGCAATCTTGTGTGATGATTTTATGAGGCTAGCAGAGATTTGGTTAAAGGTTCCTACTCAGACATGAAGGAATCAGAATATCCTACCCTCTGTAGATTTCATTTACTTTCGCCAGCGTGCTAGCCAGAGGTTTGGTTAAAGGTTCCTACTCAGACAGGAAGGAATCGGAATATCCTACACTCTGTAGATTTCATTTACTTCTACCAGTGTGCTAGCCAGAGGTTTGGTTAAAGGTTCCTGCTCAGACAGGAAGGAATCAAAACACCTTGTCTTCTGTAGATTTCGTTTACTGTCGCAAGTGTGCTAGACAGAGATTTGGTAAAAGGGTTCCTGCTCAGACAGGAAGGAATCACAACACCTTGTCTTCTGTAGATTTCATTTACCTCTGCAAGTGTGATTAGCCATGGATTGGGTTAAGGGTTCCTGCTCAGAAAGGAGAGAACCAAAACATCCTGTTCTCTGTAGACTTCCATTGGTGCTAGCCAGAAACTGGGTTAGGGATCCCTGCTCAGAAAGGAAGGAATCAGACTGCCCTATTCTCTGTACACCTCAACCTCACAAGTGTGCTAAAATAGAAATAAGGCTCAAGGCTCCTGCTTAGAAAGGAAGGAACTAGGTGGATTTGTTCTCTGTTAGATAGAGTTAATTGTTTTCTGCATTACTGTTTTCATGAAAGAGTGTTAGTACTGAAGTCTCTGTTTGAGAGTAAGGGTCTTGTTCTCTGATTGCATAATAGTTTTTCTTTCCCATTGCAAGTGTTATTTTTATGTAATCCAGGATTCTTAGATTGATCTTTAAGGAATTACAATAGGGAAGCTACTTTCCTGTGGTTTAATTTAGAGCTTCAGTCCATTCAAGCAAGTATAATTAGTATAAGTTTCTTTACTACAACACTAATTTTCTTTTGGAATTGAGCATATATAGTGCGTGGTTATCTTTGAAATAAAAGACTTCCCTGGGTTGATAATTTATGTATCACTTGATTGTTTAAATCAATTAAGCAACTATAGTGACCAACAGAAAGGTGTATTACAAAAATGATGTCTAAACATCTCACTAGCTTAAATATACTTGGATTATATTTACATTTGGGTTCGGCCGAGGGATATTACAATATCCTCCCCTTATTTATGCACTGTCCTCATTGCATCATGTACCCATATACAACAAAATTTTCAAAATTATTTAAAAATATGTGGGTACTCTGCCCGCATTGCATCCTCATGCTCCCAAGTAGCGTCTTCATGTTCATACCAGGTCCATTGGAACTTTACAAGCACTATGGCTCAATTCCAAAATTGTTTGATTTTTTGATCCAAGATGCGCACCGGATGCACTTGGAAAGTGCCTTCTTGCTCCACCTGAATAACATTCCAATCAATAACATGATTAGCATTGAGAATATATTTCTTTAGAAATGATACATGGAAGACATTATGAACAGACATAGATGCAGGCAATGCAATCATATAAGCAACTGGACCAATCCTCTCTAGGATTTCAAAATGTCCACAAAATCTGGCTGCTAACTTGGCGCAGCTTCCTAGCTTCAGGAAAACATGATCACCCACTTTGAATTCTCTGTGGATTATGTTTTTGTCAGCATAACTTTTCTGTATGTCTTGGGCAGCTTTCAAATTCTACTTAATTTTTAACATTTGATCTTCCATCTCCTTGATCAGTTCTAGCCCGACTACGGTTCTATCAGCTGGATTATTCAAGCTTACTAGAGTATTGCACCTTATGTTGTAAAGTGATTCAAATAGGCTCATTTTCAATGATTCCTGATACCCATTATTATAAGCGAATTCTACCAAGTGTAGGCAGTCTTCCCATTTCGATGGTTTGTCCATCACATACATTCTCAACATATCTTCTATCACCCTATTCACTATTTATGTCTGTCCATCAGACTCTGGATGATAAGTTGTACTAAAGTTCAAATTTGTTCTGAATCCTTTGAAAAATCCTTTCTAGAAATTTGAGGTGAATTTTGAATCTCTGTTAGACACAATCGTTTTAGGAATTCCGTGCAATCGTGCCACTTCCTTCATGAAAATATCAACAATATCTGTTGCCTTGTGAGTATTTTTTAGTGGAATAAAATGGGCAGTTTTTGTAAGCTTTTCCACCACTACCATAATTGAATCATGTAGCTTTCCTGTTCTTGGCAATCCTGTAATAAAATCCATTTTCAAAACTTCCCACTTCCATTCAGGAATGGGAAAAGGTTGCAGAAATCTTGTTGGGTTCCTATGATCTGTTTTAACTTTATGGCACTTCATACACCTAACAATATATTCTGCAATTTATCTCTTCATACCTGGCCAAAAGTATTGGCTCTTGACCGCTGTTATGGTTTTATAATATCCAGGGTGTCCTGCATAAGGAGCATTATGCATCTCATGCAAAATTATACGTTTCAAGTCCTAGACATTGGTATAAATTTTTTTTTCTTGTGCAGCAGTATTCCATCTACTCCCAACTTACAATTATCCATCTTCTGTGGTGTCTTACCTTGATGTAGCATTGCTACCAATTCTCTGTACTGCAAATCTGTATTTGCAACCTCTAGAATTTTTCTATTAACATCAGTCTGATACATGCTGATGGTTGTAGCATGAAGCTCATGCACCCTCCTGCTGAGTGCATCAACCACTTTATTTTCTTTCCCTTTGATATGCCTTATATCAAAGTCATATTCGCTTAGAAATTCTAACCATCTTCTTTGTATAGCATTTAGATTTGGATAATCAAATAAATATTTCAAACCATTGTGGTCTGTTCTTATCTCAAACCTCTTTCCCATGAGGTAGTGCCTCCATTTCCTTAGGGCATGCACTATGGATGCCAACTCCAAATCATGAGTGGCATAGTTTCTTTCATGCTCCTTCAACTTCCTTGATTCATAACATATCATAAATCCATTTTGACTGAGGACTCCATCGAGTCCTTCATTACATGCATCCGTGCATACAATGAAATCTTCATTTGGGTGTGTGATCCTTAGTATTGGAGCACTTGTCAATAATTGTTTCAAATGTTGGAAACTCCTTTCATAGTCCGTTGTCCACTGAAACTTCATACCTTTCCTTTGCAAGGAAGTGATTGGGTGTGTTATCTTTGAGAATCCTCCAATGAATCTCTTGTAATAACTTGGAAGGCCCATGAAATATTTGACCTCTATCACATTCTTTGGTTCTATCCATTCTCTAATGGCTTCTACCTTCTCAGGGTCCACTGCTATCCCATCTTCTGAGATGATATGCCCCAAATAATGAATTTGTTTCTGATAAAATGAGCACTTTCTCAATTTGGCATACAACTGGTGTTCCCTTAATACTTGCAACACCATCCTCAAATGATGTTCATGCTCTTCCTCTGACTTGGAATATATAAGAATGTCATCCAAAAAGACAATGAAAAACTTGTCCAAATACTCTCAGAAAACACCATTCATTAAGCTCATGAAAACAACTGGTGCATTTGACAATCCAAACGGTACCACAGTGAAATCATAATGACCATACCTTGTCCTGAAGGTGGTCTTGCTAATATCTTCTTCTTTAATTCTTACCTGATGGTATCTTGATTTGCGATCTATCTTTGAAAATATCCTTGCACCCTTCAATTGATCAAAGAGATCATCAATCCTTGGTAGAGGATATTTGTTCTTAACATTCACTTTATTCAATTATATGAAGTCAATGCACAATCTTAATGTTCCATCTTTCTTTTTCACAAAAAAGACTGGGGCACCCCAAGGTGATACACTTGGGCGTATATACCCCTTCTTCAGAAGTTCTTCAAGCTGCATTTGCAACTCCTTCAATTTTGGTGTACTCATCCTGTAAGGAGTCTTTCATATTGGCGATGCTCCATGCATCAAATCTATAGAGAAATCAATGTCTCTCCTTGGGGGTAGTCCTAGAACTTCCTTGAATACATCTTCAAATTCTTTCAGGACTGCATAATTCTCCAAATTTGGCACCTTGTCTTTAGGTGTCTCCTCCACATGCGCTGCAAATATTTGACATCCTCTTCTATAACATTTCTTTAGTTGTAATGCTTAAATTTCTCTAATGGTTACCTCCCTGGGAATTCCCTGCACTTTCCTTTGGTTCCCTTCTTCATCCAAGCAAGTGAATGCTTTGTTATGACAATCCAATAGAGCATTATGTGAGTCCAACCAATCCATACCAATTAAACAATCATAGGAACCTAAGGGTAAGATGTTCAAATCTGCCCTGGTATTTAGTCCATTCATGTGTATGAGGTAGGAATTAACCATCTCATTAAATTTTATTCTGGCTCCTGTAGCCAGTTTCACCAACCAGGATTTCCCATGCTTTCTTCTTGGTGATTGCAAACTTTTGACCATCTTAGGGTCTATATAACTATGGCTAGCTCCTGAATCAATTAAAATAGCAAGGGTTTGGTTGTTGATCATACCTTCCACTTCAATCATGTGGGACTGATACTCTGCTTGCTTGTTGTCCAAGGCTTCATAAATCCTTGGCACATTTCTGCCCATGTCCTCTATTGTCTCAGCTCATTGTACATTGTGAACAACCTTACCTTTTTCGCCTCTATGAGGATAATCTCTGAATCTATGGTCTCCTTTACAACCTCAACATTGCATAGGTGGTTATATTGGCCCTTGACTCCCTGTGTCAATCAATCTGGTTTCCTTATGCATTTTCTGCCATTGTGGATTATTTCTGAAGAATGGTGGCTTAGCTCCCTTCTTTCTCTGATCCATCTTGAATTTCTTATTGTCTTCCCAAGCCTTTTGGAAAGCTAGTCTTGCTTTTATCTAGTCATATACGCATTTAACTCTTCTTATGGTCTCTTCTAATGTCTTGGGATCATCATACTGTATTTTGTCACCGATGAACGTTGGCAATCCACTTAAGTATCGTTGAATGTTGAATGTCTCATCCTTAATGAAAGAGACATACTTCAACAGTTCTAGAAACCTTCTCTCATATTCATCTATGGTCATACTTCCAAGATTGATTTCAAAGAACTCTTTCAGTTTCTTGTCATATTATCTCTTGGTCAAGTACTTCTTTTCAAAATACTTCTTGAATTCTCTCCAAGTAACACTTTTATCTACAATGTGTTGTACCTGCATAAGTTGATCCCACCACATGGAGGCCTTTCCTTTGAGTTGATAAATAGCGATTCTACCTTCATCATGAGAAGAATAATTATGAAATTGAAAATACTTCCTCATGCCTAGCAACCATGTTTCGGCATCTTCGTCCTTCTTGTGCTCACCATCAAAAGTAGGAGGTTTGATTTTGTTCATTTCTCCTCATAGCTCATCCACCCTAGATCTCTTATACCTTCTCGTAGGGGATAGACTTTAGTTTTTTCCTTCTCTCTTATGGGAATGATGGTGATGCCTACTAGCACTTTTTACTTCTCTCTTCTCCTCTGAAGATTTGTGACTCTCAGATCTACTTGAGTCACTTTCCTTAGCCAATTTCTTCTCTATTCTATTCAAAACTTCCAATAGATTCATGTTGAAGTCATCCTACTGCTCTTTGGATTTCGTAAGCCTTTCATTATCATATTTATGGCTTTGGAAATCCTTCTGCAAATTATTAATGGTCTCAGCCATATTCATATCTTCATTCCTTTCTTCTCCATGTTCGTTGGAGTTTGTTCCTTCCATGCCGAAATGGACATCCATCCCTATGCTCTTTTTTTGATGACATTAATTCTCATGTGCCTCTTCCATTCCTACAGACTCTGCACTGGTCCATCCTGACTAACTTGTTGTTAATTCTACAAAACGTGCAGCCATCAAAACTAATCAGACTAACCAATCAACAATGCACCATTTCAATTCAACATACACATCAACATTATCACTCCCAGTTTCCTGGTGTTATCACCATGACAATTCTAGAGAAGATCCCAAGTCTCAAGAATGTTGACGCGCAGTGCCTTCCAAGATACACTTGCGCAAGAAGGTGGTATTGTCGAAACCACTTTCACCAAGATGCAGTATTATGTGTCTCAACATGCCAAATCCACCACTCGTGGAGTGGGTGATGGCTAGTCAGATCACCCTGCTTCATTCATTCGGTACTTCGCAACCATGTGACGTTAGCTGAACGCCGCCATGTAACAAACTCAAAATCTAATCATTTGAAATGGATTGGCCAAGCATGGAAATCAAACGTGCTTTGTATGTAATCTGTTTATGCTTTATAAATGGAGTTCTATAATTACTACTCCCCTAAGTATGAAGATATCTGCATATCCATACCCATAGTAATCTTCAAGATGCTCGAATTCCTTCTCTCTATAGAGACACATTTTAGTATCCTCAACCTGAGATACATGGACAAAGCTAAGTCAAGTGAGACTGGTTATTCAAGAAACATGTTAGGCTTTTCTACGAATAAGGAGGAAAGGCTCCTCGTGCACCTTATAGCAACTAAGTTCCACACAGAGCCAGTTATAGACTCGTGATTGGAAGTCAGGCTAAATCCCATTATAAAGGATTTAGTCATCAACAGGTCAGCCACTAAGAAGAAAACGAGTAAGCGGTATAAGAAGGAGGAATCTACGGTTGAAGCGGCCAAAAGTGTCGAAGAAAATCAACCTATCTGGTTAGAATCCTCTTTAAAGTTGGAGATTGTTAAGCTGAAGTAAGTCTTCAACTAAGATAAGCATGTATCAACGAATTTTGAACATCCAGTAGCGGAGGTAAAGAGTACCAGAGATGACAGGCATGTTCTTCAGTGGCCCTTTTGACAACAGGCTAACTGTTGTAATCACCCTTTTGTAATTTTGTGATTAATATGATTATATAAATATAGGAATGGATTTTAGACTGTTTTATTACAATTTCTATCTCATGATGTTATGATTCTTGTTTTATTTTATAATAAATTTTTCTTGTAATCTTATATTTTATTTTCATCTGTCTAAATTGAAAGAAATTAAAGTTCAGAATTCTTTTTAATTAATGCTTCAATGAGGTTATGTGTTTATTTTTCTTTTATTATTATGAAATTTAAACTCAGACTGCTCACCTTCCAAGCGACTCCATGCGCATTAACTTGACCTATTCATTTATATTATTGTGCATAGAAATATTACAAGGTAAACACTTCTCCGCACACCTAAATCTACAGTGCATTTCTTCTTTGTCGTACCGACTACTTACACACACTATTCTAGCATTGTGCACCAATATCCATTGTGCACAGTTCGATACTACGCACCGATATTCCACATGCATTTTCGTCCTATGCATGCACCATGTCAAGTTTAACATATTCCTTCGTGCTCAAACATCGACGCATACTACTGAATATATTATCGTGAAACAACTTATACTCGTACTTATGCGCGTAACAACAAAACTCCTCTACGTTAAGCAATACTCGCAAACACCATGTGGACCTTACTATGTGTGTGCTTACCATGCAAGGCTAATTTCAGTGCATGCATCTACACATAATAATCTTTCACATGGCGCCACAATTTACTGCGCACACTGGCATGCCACGGTTTCCCGTGCGGTGCCCAATTTACCATGTGCGCCAGTATGCCAACATTTTCCAAGGACACTCTATGACTCTAATTATGGTCACTTAGAAGTTTCTTTTCTCTGAATATTCACTTCGATTGCATTTATTCTGGCCCATCCAAGCTCAGTGTTGAACTGAGGCTCTGATACCATACTGTAACGAACCCCTTGACCAACCTGAGGTCGGGGTATGCCACTCCAGAGAAACCACTCATGCTATGACCCTAGTCACTAACATTCCCAGCCATGATGCCAAGACATGCTACTCTAGAGAACATATTTCATTCCCTTACTGCAGAATATACAGTAGCATACCCAGTAGTCAACTAAGCAATGCCACCTAAATTTACTCTTTAGACTCCATGCAACTAAAACATATACATACAAAATGCTCAAGGAAGATTTACATCTAAACATAAACAAAACATTACTTTCTGTAACATATGAATTTTATACTAAAATAACATTAATTATCGATATGCCTCATTACAGGAAATTACCCATAAGCACACAAACAACATATTCACATATATGATAAAATCATAACATGGGTATGTAAATAACAAAACAACATATCCATATATCATACACTTGGTACTTATCTTAGAAATACTGTCACCAACTACTTACAGACCGTCCACGAACCTCCCAACCATATACTACACTGTTCATCACTCTCAACAGTGAATCACTCCCGAGCTGGGACTGAACTCCACCCAAGGTAAGGGATTCCTATCCAGGCTAAGACTCATGGACAATAGGAAAGACTCCATCTTAGGTTCTCACTCAACTAACAACCTATAGCCTCTCATTCCCCACATGCCTATCCCACCCAAGGAAGTGTGCCCCTTCTCTTCTCAAAAGTCCCTTGGCTGCTCCACTTTCCTTCTAGGGCTTCAGCAACAGGCCAGACCGAAAGTCTCAGAGCATTGTAGCTGTAGTTTAGCACCAACGCAAAATCAATCCCCAACAATTATCTCACCCAGATAACTGCTCACAGGGCTGACAACCCAATTCTTCAATCCTGCTCCAAGCTAACCAGGTACACCAACCAAAAGGGACAGGGAAACAGGTTTCGAAAAGGTGGAATGGTTGTCTCAAGGATAACAGAATGTATGAGTGAAAATGGTCATGGAGTCATTGACTGGATAACTGAGTGTGTTTTTCAAATCATTGTGAACTCTCTGTCAAATGATGGTCAACCTGATGGTTTCCCCATTTTTCCGCTCGTAAGGTCTCTCTCCTCCATTATCCCCACTGGGCTAAGTTTCGCCACGATATGAATGCATGTCCCCAACTTGACACTTGTCATATCGAAAGTTACTTTTGTCTACTTGTCCCCAACTTTAGAACTTAGGATAAACTAATTATCCATACTTTATGTTTTAGGAAATGTTAATATAATATTCCTTGACTTTTGGCTCTCCCTTACCCTAACTGGTGAAGTTTAGTCCCCCATCTCTTTTATTGTGGTTGGTCTATGCACAATGATGCATTTTATATTAATCATGAGTCATGTACAAAGTAGGCACATTGGCCCTTGACATCTAGGTGCGTGGCCTAATTCCAAGACATAAGCATTCTGGCTTATAATACTTACTCACCAGCCTATAATGCATATTATATACACAAAGGTTCGCTGACCTTAATATCATGCGCACTTTGTTACTGTGCGCTGTATCCTCTATCTTTAAGGTTGCGCACACCTTATTTACTGTGCGTGGTATTCATAAATGTGCACATTACATCCCTTTACTGTGCAGTATATGCGTGCACCATGCCATGAAAGGTGTATTACAAAAATGATGTCTAAACAACTCACTAGCTTAAATATACTTGGATTATATTTACATTTGGGTTCGACCGAGGGATATTACAATTGTTATCACTAAAATTTCATCCACAACATTGCATGCAAATGGTTATAGAAATAAAACAATGCCAACAATAATTAGTTCACCTGCAGCCCTGAAATGCATTCAAAAATTGGGTCCAAAATTGACATGCACAAATTCACTAAAGGAATCATGCACACAATATGCAATGTGTGCAGGCCAACAAATCCCTCAGAGTGCACAATGTGCCAAGTGCACGACTGTGTACGAGAAAGGTCATGCACTTCTATGAATGGTGCATTTATGGTTCTTGTCACCCCCCCAACCACTTATGGACCAACTCCCAACCTAATTTGACCTTCATATCTAAGCGAAATCTGAATGGGGGGCTAGTCAAGGACTAGAGGGTGCCCTAAAAGGCCCCTTGTTCACACCAAGAACCAATTACATTTTTCCTTGAAGAAATGCTATAAATAAGAGCCATGAGTGCACTAAGAAATGAATATATTCATAGTATTGTTATGCTGCCAAGAATTCTCCCTTGAGAATCCTCTTTTCTCTTTGGAGCCTTCAAGCATCATTGTAATAGGCCATCCCACTCACCTCTTGAAGGACTAGGCATTGAGTTTCTTCATCATTTTCCATTTTATTCCATTGTAAGAAGATCTCTCCATTATGGATCTCAATATCCCTCCCAAGGAGGAAGAGGGGACTCATAAGTCCTCATTTTTCTCTACGATGTTTTTCCTACTAATCTATTGATCCATTGGTATCATTATCTTGGTCATTGGTTTATTTTTATGGTTCTATGTTTCTCATGCTTTCTAACTTTTATTTCTTAGTTGATTTAGTTTGTTTCTTTGTTTATTACATGTGTTTGGCTTGTTTAAATCACTCACAAAAATTTTTCTTGTCTAGCAGGCTCATCTAGACATGCAAGTGTTGTTTTTTTCATCGAAGTGACGAAACCAACACAACAGATTGGTGACCATATTGGGGAATGATATCAAATTCCACCCTATTTGAGTTTAGAGAGAACTTATTTTTAATCAATTTGTCTTGCAGGTACCAAACCCAACCTAACCCAACCTATCAAAGGAAAAATTATGAGTTGGAGGAGGAGTATTTCAATCAAACATTTCTCGCCTGATGCGTAACAGGAAGTGCACAAATTTTCCTTCCCATAGACGCACACCCTACACACTGTGCAAGCCACATAATTATTTTCTTTGCGCATTCTCCACACTGTGTTCCCTCTACACACCTGTCAGAATTATAACCCGCACACATATCCAATTTTTCAAAATTGTAAGGGTTTTTTGGTGATTTGAAGGCCCCTAGCCTTCATATTTTTTTTCTTTCATGCAATTTGTAAGGCACATGCACTCCACTTAGAATCCTTTTCCATATGATATGTTAGCTAAACATAGGCACTTAGGGGGTTAAAATAACCAAATATTCTCCTCTTTTTCTTTGGTTTCCACATGGATGGCTTGCTTGGTTTGTAAAATTTTTAAGTTGAGATTATTGCTATCATACATAAAACACTTACATTGGGACTAGAAGTTAACTTTGACCCTTGAGTATGCTCTTCTCTCACACATTAGAGTGATATTGAGAATCATAAGGGTGGTTAAAGGGACATTTTATTTCCCTTAACAAAAATATTTAGTAGAGGACAAATCCCCCCTAGGGTTCCTCTTAGTTTTTTGAAATCATCTTAAAGTTGTAAGGGCCCATACATGCCCACATGTTGCATACTTATGATAGTTTCTTGAAATTTTTTTCTTAGTTTACATCACAATATAGGAAAGTTTAAGGATAAAAGTAACGGGCATGCCCACATGATTGTAATCTAGGATAGTTTTCAAGCTTTCTTAGTGTAAACAGCATTTAGGGAGTTGAAAGAATTTGTAAGGACCCATATGTTCACATGCTAGTTCTTTAGGGATTTTAAGATTTCGCAAGGTTGTACCAATGACACTTAGTAATCTAGGTAACAAAGATTTGTAAGCACCACAGGAAGTCCACATGTTGCAATATCACACCTAACTTATTAAAACTTGGCACACTTTTTCACTTTCTTGTACACAAAGTTGCTCCTCACTGACATAATTTCCATTTTGAATTGTGGAGGTTGAAGTAGGTTTTCTCCAAATGAATTCTGAAACATCCCACTACTTCTTTGGAAATTATCCACACCCACTTAATTCAAATGAGATTGGTTCACACCCCCAATCTCTCATCCCACCACATCTAAATTGTTTCTAAAACCTCACTAAGTTTTCCTCCACAGGAGGTGCCAAAATAATTTTTTTAGTATAGGTAGGATCTCGGGGGTAAGCATCCAAATAACCCCCGGTTATTTGGTTCTCACATATTCAAACATTGTAAGTTGACAATTAGGGAATTTTCAAATCCTCCAAGTCAAGTGTTCCTACACCATAAGGGAGGGAGATACCCGTGAAGGGTTGAAGGCCGAGGTTCAGTTGTTCTGTGCATCCCCCCTTGAGTCACCCAAATCTTGGAAGGGATCCATATTGTGACCCATTTATGAGGCCAAAAGTTTAAATGCCTCACTTTGATTGAGGTACATAGTGACCAAAATTTAGGACATCTACCCATGTGGTGTTGGCCCTTGACCAATTTTTGAGGAGCACTTGGTCATATCTGACCATTTTTGGACTTCGACAGCATGTCAAATATGGAGCACCAGGAAAAGCATAGATCATGGGATCTTGGCCCACTTTTGGGGCCCTTTTGGGTTTTTGGGTTAATGTAATGGGAAAGGGATGTCGGCCCATGGGTTTACCCATGTTTAGGCCTATTTTGTAAAGTATAAATAAATAGCTAAGAAATGTAAGAGAGGGTGAGGTTATAAGATAAGTGATGGTAAAGGATTTGTGTATATTGTGTGACTGACTTGTAGAGCTGAGTGAAAGTGTTGTAAGTGTTGAGTGCATAGATTGTAAGAAGGCTCTGTGCTATATCTAATCGAGGAAGGAGGATCTGGCGAGGTGTGCATAGATCTCCTATCCTATGCAGAGTACAAGGGTGATATCTGTGTTGTAAACCAATTGAACAAAGCTAATAAATAAGAAGAATAATTTGTGGACGTAGCCCCAGGGTGGGGGTGAACCATGGTAACTCTGTGTGTTGTGCTTGGTGCTTCGACCTAATGTGTTGGTTTCTTTCCATGTGTTGTGCTTGATATGATTATGCTATGTGATTTGTTATGATATAGTTAGATAGATCCACTTTGATTTGTGCTTCTTAGATGTGTGGGTATAGATTTGACGTATATGAAAGTGATGAGTGCTAGACCTATCTTGTTGTTTCTAAGTACTAAATTAACCTAGATCTAAGTGAATGTTGTGGTGCTCTGTGCCATCTGCAGAGTGCCATGAGGGTTAAATACTGATGAATGATCTATGCTAAAGTGCTTGCTAAGAGTAAGAATCATAGATTTGTGTCCTAACTAAGGTTGCAGACACCTTAGTCTTGAAACCACCTCTGCCTCTACCTTGGGTGAGACTTCATGTGCTTCACAGGTGTTGCCGAAAGGGCCAGTAGTTAGGGTTTTGTTGGTGCATTGAACCCTGGGTATTCCCCTATGCCAACAAATGGTTCCATTGTTGGGACCTGGAACTGCGATTGTTGGGAACTGAGGAAGAAACTTTGTGCAAAAGAAATCTCTCTACATAGATCTGTTGCCTTAGTGCTTAGATTTTTACTCAACCTATGAAGATTTGTGCCAGGAATAAGGTCAGATCTGAAGAAAGGAAGATCAGATCTGAAGAAAAGAAGTGAGATCTGAATGCTCTGTGCTCTAAGAAAAGTAAAAGTGAAAATTTTGAAAGAAAGAAGTCAGATCTGCAAAAAAGAGGTAATATCTGTAAGCTCTATGTGCTAATAAAGGTGAGAATAGTCAAAAGTCCATAGATCTGGAAGCTTTGTGCTCTATAGAAGTAAGATAAGTGATTTTTTTTGTTTGTTTCTAGAGCATGGATCTAGGTATGTTTGATAGATTCTGTCCTAGCTTAAAAACTATGGCATTAATAGATGAAAGAAATTTTGATATGAATAGATTTGATAAGTATAATGATAGATATGTTATACCTATGCATAGAAAGAATGTCTGGCCTAATAAGTGGATGCAGGATCCTAGAAATATTTTTTTGCAGGCTAGCCATTATGATCCTAGCACACAGTACAAGAATATTTGGGGATCATTGAAGAGAAAGAGAGGATTAACTCTTTGTTACAGTTGCAGAAGACTAGGACATCTTACTAAGGAATGCCCTAGGAGAAAACCTAGTTGTCTCTATTGCAAAGCTTTGGACCACGACGTATTGGATTTCCCTAGAATGAACGCTAAGTTGGAAAGGCTAAATCTGAATCAAGAAAACCAGAAGGCAGAAACCCAACAAGAATCAGAGAAAATATTAATATGGATAAAAGAAACCCTGAAGGAATATAGAGATGTCTGATTACCATAGATCTTCAAAGAAAAGGAGCAAGTTGAAGCAAGAATAGGGGACTTCAACATTGATTGTATTCTTGATGAAGAAACATAAGTGAAAATTATTTTAGAAAGAACTTCATAATCTATAGGAAAGCCTGCCATGATCCCTTCCCTAGGAGGGACCAGTTTATTCAGAGAAAAGCCAGTAAACCTATGTGGAAGGCTCGCCCATATACCTTTGACTTTCAATGTAACTTCGACAGAGGAAGACTTTGATATTATTAAATTTTTTGAAGACAACACCCCTTTTACCATGCTCATAGGAAAACCTTGGATTGATAGAGAACAAGCCAGACGAAAAGAGGAAGAAGAATTTTTGGAACAGAAGAAGCAAGAGTTAAAATATTTTATGACCAGAAGGATCGCACACTTTATTGAAGAACAGAAGAGAAGATCACAGATATTTAATACTATAAACTCCGATGTCAAGGATAAGAGAACACTAGAGGATCCTTAGAAGATTGAGTTACCTATTTTCGATACAGAAGAAGTATTATCCAGGAACCCTAGGAAAGAATTTCAACAACGCGAAGTAACTAAGACCACAGAAGATAAGCATCAGAATGGTAAAAGCATTACTGAGATGAAGCTCACTGGAAAGAAGGCTATAAAGTTAAGAAAGAAAAGGGCTAATATTGTAAGGTTACAAGAGGTTCTAGAGGATACTTCGTAGAAAGAAAAATTGCAGAATTGGAGCTTCGCCGAGATATCAGAACAATGACATAGAGTACCTCGCCATGATGAAGAAATATAGCCTTTGGGGCCGATATATCCATTTGAATTTTGCTCTGAACGGGCAGAAAAGAAATAAAGGTTCATCATCCAACCATTGAAACGTGCCATAACGGGTCGAACGAGAGTTAATGAAGGATCATAATCGTTTCCAGCAAACCATTTCTAAGTTTCCCTACTTAGTCCATTGTGCCACGCACCGAGAATTATTTTTGCTAAGTGAGAATTTGAGCATGAAATCTGAGATTAATTCACCCTGAGATCATTGCCTTGTTCCCATACTATTCACTGTAGTCTCTGAATTCCTTTCGCACCCGATCTAGCTGACCCAAGCTTGTATGTTGGACGAGCTCAACATTGTTGAGAAAATCGTTGAATAATTTTTAATTGAATTAATGATTGGGAGAGTCATATCAGAGTGAGGATTGTCTACAGGTGTACAAGCATCGTCCTCGAGAGAATTTCCAGCTTCCCCCTCCACTGCTTGAGCAGGACCATCCCGACCACCTTCGGAAAGATGATCTAAGCTTGTAAATGACTTCACCACTGTGAAGAATATCCCACCACCAAGCAATATAGTGAATCGAGACACTGTACCCAGAGACTTTGAATATGCTTTGGTCACTGCGTACCTCCCAAAAGGAGTGTGCATAGTTCGTGCTAACTAGGATAAGCTCACAACGCTGAAATTCAGTGATTTTAACCTTGGAGATCGTAAAGTTTACAGTATTATAGCCCTGCACAAGTACTTAACTATCACAAAAGGGAGGAGCCCAAATATTTTCCCTCAGCAATGGACCCATAACCTTGCATAGTCAACCCTCCTCAATGTAATGAAGATTCCTCATTTCGGGAGGCATCAGGAAGTGAATGCATGCGTCAGATTGTTTTTGTCCTACTACCACAAAGTATACTTATGGTTGGACCGTCGCATCACTGTGGATCCAATTCTGATCAATTGGATCATAGGGCTAAGAATGCAGGTCCCTGACCTGTAGAAGTTTTACCCTGGAAAGACCACAGATCGTGCTCTCACCCAGCGAATAAAAGACATATATGGCGATGTAGAGAAGGGCACGCGAGGCTACAAGGTAGCCTCAATAGAGAATGTAGTAGTGCACCTTGGTTGATAGATGATTGCAGGGAAGTTAGTCCACAAGAATAGACCCACACATGTGACTAGATTTGTAGTTGACCTTGCAGGGAAGTGCACAGAGGGACTACAAATGAACTGGGTGAAGTACCTTGTAAATCGGCTAGACATTAACTACAGAGAAGTGTAAGACCAAGGGTATGAGTTCCACTTTAGTTGGTTTCTCATGCTCATCACTTTCATCACCTGGGAGCAACTAGAAGGTGCCACTTTTTCGGAGATCGAACCCTTCGAACCACTAGCCATGAATTTCTATACACTGTGGTAGTCTAGCGACATGAACAAGTAGTGGCAGTCCAATGTCGTCTTCAACACGTATTACAACCAATTGAAGAATGCAATCTAGTCTACACCGTGCCTCACACCAAACAAAATTCATAGGTTTATACCTTTGATCAAATTCAGTGTGGACCGCCACTTCACCTATATCACAGCGCGCGCTGATGAGCACAAACAACAACTCCAGTCATACTACAAGTTGACAGCAGAAGACTTGGAGTAGATTACCAAGGAATGGTTGGTAGACCTCCTTGTTCTAGTGGACCCTGCATAAATATCCAACATGAAAAGACCTGAGGCTATACTAGATTCACTTGGACCGAGTAAGACTAAGATGGATGATGAAGTTCAAGATATCCATAGCAAATCCACGAAGACTACTTCGATCTCACCTGCACAGGGAGGTGATGGTGAAGAACTAGGTGGCTTAGAGGTTGAGAAAAACAAAGGTGAGGTTACTCCTCCTAGAGAGGAGGAGGATCCCTCTAAGAAAAGGAATGTCACCCCACCAAAGCCCTCATCTCGAAAGAAAACTAAGGCCACCCAGACTACATTTAAGACTACCCTCACACAGGACGACTTCGACTTCTTGATCATTGTGTTGAATGATGCCTCACTAGAGATTGCAGAAAGGAAAGAAGCGAAGCAAGAGGAAATATTCAGCTGAATCACGAGTGAACTTCAAGAAGTGCAACAGACAATCCAGTCCAGGCTCCAGCCAAGCCATTTCTACTATGCCCTTGATGAAGGGAACAACAGGAACAAGCAATGAGCCCACCCAATTACGCCAGATCGTCGAGAAAGTTGAAGCTCACCTTCGACGAGCTCAAGAAGACATAGTGCAAGATACCCAGGATTTGGCACAAGTATAGAGCGCACTTATATTACAACAGATAAAGGAAGAACATGAAAAAATTTCCTTACAAGCGAAGTGGGAGGAGGAGAAAGAACAGTTATAGTAGAGCAAGGACCAATTGCTAGCAGAGCAACTTGACGTATAGGAATGAGTTCACAAAGCACTTCATTCTGTGATGGTCATTGAATCAAAAATTGAAGAGCGTGTCCCATAAAAGGTGGCACACCTTGAAGAAGTAATCCAACAACTTCAGCAACACATCACAGATCTAGAACTTCATACCATTCTCGAGACTCCCCAAGAAGTAAGAGATCTAAGGGAGGCAACTGCCCGTAGCGCAGTTGACAGGTTAAAAACCTTGTCTTTGGAATGTAAGTAGATGAGCGCTAGAAGAACCCAGACTTATGAGAACCTCATAGAGAACCCAGGATTGTAGACATTAGAGGCACATCTCCAAGAAGAAAAGAAACATGTAGATACGCTACAGGAACAACTGAAGGCCTTGACCCCAGTTGAAAGAATGAAGCGATTTCCATAACAATGCACCACCTAACAACAGGTACACATGATGCAAAGTAAAGTGATGGAAGTCTCTCAACGACTTCAACCACTCCAAGAAAAATCATGCCAACTGTTCATTGAAGTTGAGATCTAGGAAACTGATCTTGAACAGGTTGTCATCACTACCGAACAACGCATGGAAGGACCAATAAACGACATAGTGATCCAAGTGTTCACTGAGAAAGAGGTTGTCGCACTGCAGCAGGTCGAAGTATCTCGGACCAAGCTCGAGACATTCGAAGTGGAGTTGATCAGACCAGAGTGACTTGGAATGAGTCACATGTGAGTGTTGGGGGCCTGTTGGCCCTTGACCAAGTTTTGAGGAACACTTGGTCATATTTGACCGTTTTTGGACTTTGACAGCCTGTCAAAGATGGAGCGCCAGGTGAAGCAGAGATCACGGGATCTCAACCCACTTTTGGGGCCCTTTTAGGGTTTTGGGTTAATGTAGTGGGAAAGGGATGTCAGCCCATGGGTTTACCCATGTTTAGGCCTATTTTTTAAAGTATAAATAAGTAGCTAAGAAATGTAAGAGAGGGTGAGGAGATAAGCTAAGTGTTGGTAAAGGATTTGTCTATATTGTGTGACCGAATTGCAGAGCTGAGTGCAAGTGCTGTAAGTGTTGAGTGCATGGATTGTAAGAAGGATCTGTGATAGATCTACCTAGGGAAGGAGGATCTGGCGAGGTGCGCACAAATATCCTATCCTATGCGGAATACAAGGGTGAGCTCTGTGCTATAAACCGATTGACCAAAGATAATAAATAAGAAGAAGACTTTGTGGACGTAGCCCCAGGGTGGGGGTGAACCATGATAACTCTGTGTGTTGTGCTCAGTGCTTCGACCTAATGTGTTGGTTTGTTTCCATGTGTTGTTCTTGATATGATTATGCTATGTTCTTTTCTACAATATACTTAGATAGATATACTTTTCTTTGTGCTTCTTAGATGTGTGGGTATAGATTTGACATATATGAAATTGCTGAGTGCTAGACCTATCTTGTTGTTGCTAAGTACTAACTTAAACTAGATCTAAGTGAATGATGTGGTGCTCTGTGCCATCTATGCTAAAGTGCTTGCTGAGAGTAAGAATCACAGATCTATGTCCTAGCTAAGGTTGCATACACTTGAGTCTTGCAACCATCCCTGCCTCTACCTCGGGTGAGACTTCATCTTCTTCGCAAGTGTTGCTAAAAGGGTCTATAGTTAGGGTTTTGTTGGTGCATTTTTGAAGCGTTGAACCTTGGGTCTGCCCCTGTGCTAACACATGGCAATTGTGGGCTGCAATTACACCTTGATCATATTTTGTGTGGCTATTGGGAAATATCGCCATCTCTTTCGGGATATGCACCCTCTACCCCTCATTATAACTTATTATTTCAACCTTCACTAGTTCCTCTTATGGTGGCTTCAGATCCCACTATTGAGTGCTTTTGGAAGGCCCAGTGCTATTTGAGAGGAAGGAAGATACGTCTTTTATGACACAAGCATTTGCTTTTATTTGTTCCCCCACACGGACAAAATCTACCTATCCACATGTTTTCTTATTTAATGTTGATTTGTGTATGATGCTCATTTGATTACATGCAATTGTGAGTTGTACTATTAGGGACCTAACCCCTCATGTAGGTAGAATAATATATTCCGATGTAATAAAGGTCAATATTAATAAGGCCTAGCAATAAGGAAGAACAAGTCGAATGTAAGAAGACCTAATAGAAGCTTTCTCTTCTAGAAGGATCTTCCTCTAGATGGTTCTTTTGATAGACATATTTAGTATAAATAGGAGCCGAGGGTATGAGAAATTTTGTCTTGGATATTATTGTAATAGAACTATGCTTAACTAGAGGTTTCCCCCTCGAAGAGGCAAGTGAACATTAATCTCAGTAATCAAAGTGCTCTTTTGGTATCATTTCGGTATTATTGTGGTGTTGTTCTGGTTATACTATTGTTCATCTACCATTTCTAGCATTTTATTTCTGTTGTGCATACTTTTTATATCTGGAATATTACAAGTGGTATTAGAGCACTTTCCTCGTCAAAAAATTGTGGGTTAATTTTTTTTTAGGGTAGAGACGTATTTCAGTGTCTTTAAGCTACAAAGATATGTCGTTACGTGCATAAACTTGCGGTTGGGGATTCATACACGCAGGAAATACAAGTGGTACTTAAGAGCACATCTGTTGGCCACCCTTGTAACCCCTGTTAGTACCCCTTCGAGTGGTAGCACATCATACAACACCTGTATATGGATCGACCTAGATTTCCTAAAGCCCTCTTTAGATAAACCAATCAGTCGCCTGACTGCTATAGTGCCACCGAGAACAACACTTAGGAAGATACTCTCTAGTACCTGGGTAGTCGAGTCGTATGGATAAGGGCACAATCTAGCCTCCTTAGTTGGTTCCCTAAGATATTGGGCTGAGTACTATTGTTGGACCCCACACATATATCAGAGAGCTATAGCACAGGGAAAATCCTTATTTGTAGAACCCTTGAATACCTAACCTTTGGGGACCCAAAAAAAAAACAAAAAAAAAACAAGATCTATTGCTGCGCAACTGTGTCTCCTTCATTCAAGTTTCCAAATCACTAAACATTCCTTCCTGATTAAGAATTTGGGCATTTCATCACTGTAGTATTCTTCAGACTAGAGTATAACTTCGTAGGTGTTAAAAAAAAAAAAGTCTGGATTTTGTTGCACCATTGTTTGATACCTATTCCATTGGATTTATCTCTTCATCCTTATCACATTCATACCTATCATTTTCAGCAAATTTTTTGAACCCACCTACCGCTTTTCGGTTCCCTCGTCATCATGGCCAATACCTATAGCCAAGACTTGGAAGCTCAATTCAATACCTTGCAATATAATTTCACAGAGACCCAACAAGAAGTGAGATAGCTCAGTGAAAATATTTCCACCATCAATAAAAACATGCATTCCTCCATCGCCACCTCAATCGAGGAACTCAAAGAAGACCTCAAACATGACATTACTACCCAACTTGAATTTTCTGCTTCGATGATCTACACCAAGTTGCATATCCCTACAGATCCCCCTTTATTTGACCCACCTTTGCATAACGAAGCTGAAACTTCCTCTTATTCCCATAATTTTCATCCCCATCACTTTTAGCATGACCTATGCCTTCTGCGTGTGGATGTGACCAAATTTTATGGATCAGATCCCACTAGTTGGGTAACTCAAATAGAACATTATTTCTCTTTGTACGAAATTACAGATGAGTTGGCCAAAATCTGGTATGGTGTTCTCCATCTATATCAAGAACGTTGGCAATGGTGGAAATGGAGAAAAATTGTCTGTCAAGGGTATGTTGCTTGGACACACTTTGTGGTAGAGCTTTATGAACGCTTTGAAACTGACACCAACCATTTAGGCCATTTGACAAAGTTGAAACAATCTGGAACAGTGGAAGACTTTATACTTGCTTTTGAGCGACCAGATTTTCGTACAGAGGGCATGTGTGATGCTTTTTTTCGAGAATGTTTTATCAGTGGCCTCAAGGATGAGATTTATGCCCATGTCCTCATGGCTCGGCCTTAGAGTTTGGTGGAGGATACTAAAAGAGATAAGGAATCACAACATGTTGTCACTTCTCAAAACTGGAAACCCTCCTTTATTCCTCACACTAAACTAGTAAATCCCACTCCTTCTACCCTACTAAAGATCCCAAAATTGATCAGGGCTGAAATGGATGAATGCCAACTCAAAGGCCTTTGTTATAATTGTGACGACACATATGTTTTGGGACACAAGTGTAAGGAACAAAATATTTTTATGGCCATCTTTGAGGATGTTTCGGAAGAGGATGTTGAAGCTCCCCTTGTGTCTATGTCACCTAAACCCACTAACATAACCCCTCCCTCAAACCCTCCCGAAGTAGAACCGATTGTTTCCATAAATGATATAATTAGCTTCTCTGCTTCCCAAACCCTCAAGATTATTGGATACATCAAGCATAGGAAGGTCATCATTCTTGTTGATAGTGGAATCACCCATAATTTTATTCATCGCCACATTTCCCAAGAAACCAATTGCTATATCCGTTAAATCAATAATTTCCAAATCATGATTGCCAATGGTGCGTTAATGAAATGTCAAGGGAGTTGTGAAAATGTGTGTCTCCAAATTGGTGACTATCACCTGAAATATCATATGTTTTCTATCGACATGGGTGGTTGTGACATTGTGTTGGGTGCATACTGGCTAAGTACTTTGGGTCCTATTCTCATGGATTTTAAGGAATTAACCATGTAATTTGACCAGGAAAGCCAACAATATAAGTTCCAAGGCATCACCACCAGTTCCCCTGAGATCATTAGTTCCCATCACATGGAAAAGTTGCTAAAAAAAGGTCATTCTGGTATTATTTCCCAACTCCATGCCATACAAGCAACTGAGACACCATCTATGTCACAGGACCTCCAATCTGTTGAAATAATGTAACTGTGAAGAGTATTCTTATTATTTTGTTATTGTATTAAATCCCCATTGTGGATTAATCATGTCATTATTATTATTTTTATTATTAGGTTAATCCCCATTGAGGATTAACCAAGTCGGTAATTGTAT
>JZKD02S1696784.1:286614-301672 GCA_000966675.3 Picea glauca
ATAATGACATGATTAATCCTCAATGGGGATTTAATCCAATAATAATAATAACATGACTAATCCACAATGGGGATTTAATCCAATAACAAAATAATAAGAATGCTCTTCGCAGTTACATTATTTCAACAGAAAGCAACCATCCAACAAATTCAAGACGACCATGAAGAGACTTCTAACAAGCTCAATAAGGTATTACAACTCCTACAATATGTTAGGGTCATCAAAAGGGATCTGAGAGAAGAGGCTTCATCCATCAACATCATTGATCCACCAAAGTAAAGAACACAGTCTCAAGTTTTGAAAAATTTTGGTTGCATGAGGACATGCAATGATTTTGGCATGGGGGAATCTTGAGACCCGAAATTGAAATCCCCATTACCCTATTATACTCTTCATCTATGCCTTTTTGGCCTACCTAAAGCTTGAGTGAATGACAAGAACGCTACCAATTGCCAGTAATAAGGTCATAAGGTAAAGTATGGTTAATTCATGCATTTTGTGGTTTATTGAGTTAGGGAATTAAATATTTCACGTACTAATGCTTTGATTTGTCATATATAAATCTTTGAACTCTAGATATCCAATGTTCCTGTACCAGCTCAGCCATCTGATACTTGTGCACCAAGACTGCTGCTGTCTGAATCCAGTACCAAGCGCATCCGGTACTAAAATAGCATATGTTGCGATCCGATACCAAAACACATTGTTATGATCCGGCACCAACAACCATGCACTGTCATGATCCGATACCACCTTTTTCACACTGTCATGATCCGGTACCATCTTCCTGTTACGATTCGGTACTAATATGGAAGAGCCTAATGTACTAAGTTAAGTGCTAGATCTTGCCTAAGTCAATTGGTGGATGTTTATTTGCTTTAGCAAGGCTATGATAATAATAGTTTGTTGATTGCCTCATCCTCATGCACTTCGTGTCATGAGGATGAAGCTAAAGATGTAACCGAATGATTGAACTTAACAACTGATTGATTTGCAAATCACTTTGCCTCGTGTTTCATGATTTAGACTATTAAATAGCTATGGCAAGGTTGGTAGAGGGAGTAAGAGAGTTAGCATATTACCAATATGTAAAGAAGCGTATGATAGTATAGAACATATCCTGAGTGAAGATTAATTGAATGTCATTTTATCTCTATACTCTGATTATCCATGATTGAGTATTAGTTGAGTTGTTAACAAAATTTTTGATTTTATGTTTTGAAATGTGAGTGAGAGTAATGTGTGTGTTGAAGACAAGACTCTTGTAGACTTCAGCAGCTGTCCTGTTGAAGCGGCAAGGGCCCACCTCCCAACAAAGGTCAGCCTCTTCATAGATTAGCAGTAGCATTTGTTTTCCAGTAGTGTAAACATTAAATTAGCTAAATATTTAACTCTGTTAGATGATAGTAGTATAGCTTAGACTAGGATTTCCATTATACAATTGCTTAGAAATCTTTACTTGCTCTATTTTGCATATGCCCTGTTTCTGTTCTCATGAATTTGATTTCCTTGAGTGATCATAGATGTTGGCAGAAATAGTCAAAACTACTTGGATAATAACTAGTGAATTTCATTGTGAACCACAGCAGAACCAAGACATTAACTATTGAACTGCCCATGCTATGCTTTACTGATTGCTGTGTGATTTCCCTTTTAGAAGTGTGGATTGCATAGTTAGTTTTTTGGGTCAGATAGAAGATTTGATCTATCAAACCAAATCCATCTCATACTTGCATGTGTCATAATGGAGTAGATAGCCTCTCTGTGAAAGACAACCAAAGTGCATTTCAGTTTGCTATTTTGATTTGTTTCCAGCATACATAGTTCTATACTCATGACGTTAGAAATTACCTTTCTTACTGGTGTCTTGTAATTCTATTGATTACGAATCCTGGATTGATAATTAATGAGTGCATTATACTAAACATATAAGTAGCACAACAGACCTCTCAACCAAGTTCGGGCCCACCTTCTACCTCAACATATAACTTGGGAACTAGTGAAAGCGCTTCACCTTCCTATGCTCCCCATGGATCATTGCCATAAAACAATCCATACTTTCCATTTCCTATTCCTCCATAGCCACTTGTTCCTCCACAAGGACATCCACATGCTGGATTTCACTTTGTTCAACCCTCTCCCATTCAACAGATTCAAGATTTTGAACAGTTGAATGCGGAAAATCCGGCCCATTAGTCGAATAATGCCAAGAAAAAAGGGAAAAAATGAAAAAATGATAACTCAAGACTAGGAGGGAATAACCCCCAACAAAACCATCCCGCAGGGGGCAACCAAAATCAAGGCAACGAGAACCCCCAAGGGGACAATAACAACAAATGCCAAGGGAAGAAAAACAACAACAATATCAGGACGAACTTCCATTGCGCTCTTTGTGGTGAGTATGGAAATTTTACTCACCATTGTCCCGATATTGCCGACTTCAAATGGATGAAATAATCCATGAACATACCACGTCCTCCAATGTCTCCTGCCCCTCAGTAGGCCCCACAACAGTACTTGCAACAGCCACCCCCGGATGTGTTGCAAAACCTTATTCCACACCAAGGTGTGATGAATACCCAACATGAGGTACATCGTACCCCACCCCAAATGGGGCAGTATCAATACCCAGGGCCCATCCACCCTAGAAATCCGATCGATCGCAATATCCTCCTCACGAGTGAAGAAGAGATTCTTTTGCAAACACACGGTCACCAGTATGGGGTCCCCCCTGAATTTACTCCAACCAGATCGGAAGTGGCCCCAGCTACAACCAGACAACCCTTTATGATTCCATGCCCTAACAATGAACCAAACATTCGTATACCTTGCATTCCATTGTGACAAAATGTCAATAACCCTCATGCTAGGGCAACGCACAATTACAACCTAGTCGATGACTTAGAACAATCTCTTGCAACCATGTCTATTTTGGAGGTCCTCCAAACTTTTCCAACTGAGCGGAAATCATTGATTTACACCTTGGGGGCTGTCGACCCGACAGACAGTAGGCTCATCACCTTTGATCTAGATAGTGAAGAACCATGCCTCCCCACCCTGGTATCTTTCCAGATACTAGTTAAAATTTAGAACATCACGGTTCATCAGTGTATCATTGATGAAGGTGCATCCACATGCATCATGTCCAAAGTAGTATGGAAAAAACTTGTCTCACCTGAGCTAGTTCCCTCTGCCATCAACCTCCGAGCCTATGATGGTCAACCATCCTCCCCTAAAGGGATCTTTCAAAATGTCCCAGTCGAATTTGGGGGAAAAACCATCCTCATCCAAATTAAATTTATCGATATCCTTCTTGATTACAATATCTTGTTTGGACGTAGCTACATGTACTCTATGAAGGTAGTATCCTCTTTTGTGTTTCAAACGATGATGTTTCCCCACGACGGGAAAATTGTCACCATTGACCAAATTACACATTATGAGCTTAACCATTCCGAAACATCGATAACATTTTTCCTCTTGTCTGCACTATCTCAGATGCTTATTTTCTTGTCGACATGGGTCCTATAATTTTCGAGGACCCATCCTTGTTGGGGACATACCATGGAGAATTGCCTCTCCTACACCTTTCAACACAAGTGTGTGTAGTATCTTATAATGGAACCAATATCAGAGACACTATTCCTCTGACTGAGGCCTCTCCACACCTTGACATTCCACCAGTTGAAGAACTATTACCTCAAGAATTCCTTGAGAACCCTACTGCACCACTTATCCCTAATCTTCCCCCCCCTCCAGGGGAAAATCCTAGTTTGGGAGACAATCCCTCAAGCCATTACTCAAAACACCTTATTCTACTCCCCATCTAGATTCCAAGCATTCTAGTTAGTTGTGACACTTACCCTTCCAAACATGGTGTTGGCCATCCCTGTATGGTATCTTCACCCAACCATGATGGTTCCTCAACCATCTCTCCCTCCTCAGACATAGGGAATTCCGATGCAGATTCCAGTATAGGATCCTACTGCACCACCGTCACCCCCAACTATTGGTACCACTGACACTACTAGGGGTAGAAAAAAGAAGAAATAACCCACAACTTCACTTCCTCCTTGAGTTCAACCCCCTTGCATACTATGCAAAAGAGAGGGACACCCCACTAATAGATGTCCTACTCTTCTCGAGTTACACAATCTGATCCAAATCCCTCGAGCAACCACATTTCTCGCTGCTCCACCAAGTACGTCCAATGCTACTACAATGTCCTCAACTGCAGGCAGTAAAGGATTGCGAACCAAATTCGCTTGTGCCATTTGTTCATAATATGGCCACTACACTCATCATTTCCCAACTCTACCTCAGTTTTGCCAGACGTTAGTCGTAGTATGCCAAACCTCTCAGTAACATCCCTCTTTGCTACCCCTTACTGGTTCTCACATCACTGACATTACTTATGTCTCTTCACTAGTACCTGAGTGTATGAGATGTCCTTGTTCTCTATGTGACTCACTTGCTCATTTCACATACCGATGTCCTTTGATTGTTTGATACATAGGTCGTCATTCAACCCCTATTCAACCACATCCAATCATGTCACCACTGGTAATGCACTCTCTAGATACTTTCAATATCCCCTCCCTTGAACCTGAGTCACTTCCCATCCATCCATGGTTCATAGTTCGACTGTCTGTAGATATTCCCCCAAATCCTCCCAATTCTCTGATAAATTTCCCACAAGAGATCTTTCCCCCCACCACATTTTATCACCCACAGTGTCTTGACATTTGGTTTATGTCAAGTGAGCCATCACACCCTATATGTGATATCCCATATATGTCCTCACCACTTGCATACACTCACACTTTAACATTTCCCCCTCTCACCTCCCCAGATCCCCTGTATTCTCACATTTTTCACTACTACAATAATATCCTGGAGGAACTCACTACCCCCAATTTACCATGGAATGTGCTCTACCACCGAGCACTTTTTTTCTCATAGGGGGCATTTCACCCTCCTAGCCAAGCCTTCATATGTGCAATTGAAACCAATGATTTTATTCCTTTAGGTAATATAGACTAGTTCAACAACCCTATCCCCGCCCTAGATGCTTTTGAAGAAGGAAACATGGCCAATATCTCCCCCACCGTCAAAATCGACATTTACATCAAACCAAGAATTGTATAAGAAATCATCATTAGCACCGCATCCTCCCCTGAGGAACTCACATCTTACAAATCTCTCTTTAATAAATACTGGGATATTTTTTCCTGGTCATATACGAAGATTCTCGGTCTCGATCCTTCTATAGTCTAACACCGCATCGACACTTGGTCAGATGTCACCCCAGTTCATCAAAATAAGCACCCTCTTTACCCATTCGAAGTTGTGGCTACCAAAGCCTAAAGTGGAAAGTTACACACTGTTGAGTTCATTTACCGCATTGCGTATACCTCATGGGTCTCTAACCCTGTCCCCGTTAACAAAAAGCATGGCGCTATTTGTGTCTGCACAGACTTTCATGATCTCAACCATGCTTGTCCAAAATAAAACTTCCCAACCCCTTTTATCGACCAAATTATCAATGATTGTGCTGACCATGAGGCCTTGTCCTTTATGGATGGGTTCTCCAGCTACAATCAAATCCAAATCCATCCAGTATATCAGTATAAAACCACTTTTACTACTCCTTGGGGTACGTCTGCTTATCACGTCATGCCTTTTGGACTCAAGAATGTAGGTGCTACGTTTCAATGGGTTGTGACCTATGTTTTCCATGATCTTTCTTGCATCATCCTTGCTTATTTGGACGACCTCACTGCTCGCTCCAAAAAGCGAACTCAACATTTAGATGACTTACGCATCATTTTCCAACGATGTCGCCAGTATAATATCCACTTCAACATCCTCAAGTGTGTATTTTGTGTCATTGTCAGATGCCTCCTTGGGTTCATTGTTTCCCAACACGGCATAATGGTGGACCCCCTCAAGGTCCAAGCTATCACTGAAATTCCACCACCTAGGAATTTACACCAACTGCACAACCTACAAGGCAAATCCAACTTTTTACGTTGATTTGTCCTAGATTATGCCACTCGCACATATGGTTTCCTCCACCTACTGCATCATGATATCCCATTTCGATGGGATGAACATGCCCAAACCTCTTTTGATGATTTAAAAGCATCCCTATCCAATGCCTCTTTGATTAGTCCCCGGGACTATGACCATGATTACATCCTCTACTTGTCAGCCTCAACTGTCTCAGTAACAGGAGTCCTTGTCCAATTAGGGGATGATGGGAATGAGCATGCCATTTACTACATCAGTAAAAATATTTCAGGGCCACCCTTGAAATATAATCATGATGAGAAACACACCCTCTTAGTCCAAAAACTGCACCATTATATACTGCTTCGAACTACCAATGTCGTAGAAGATTCCAATCCGATGCAGTACTTTCTTAGTCGTTGAAAAATTAATGGAAAATTTTCCCGATGGATTGTTATCCTCCATGAATACAACCTAGAGTTCTCAAATCCCAAAAGAAAGAAAGAGAACATCCTCACCGAAATTATTACGACTTTTCCCTCGAGACGCTAAATCTTCACCATTCAATACATATTTTCTCAATGAACACCTCTTCTTCATCCCCTCTGATGACCCCTGGTATGGGGACCTTATCATTTACCTTCAAACAAAGAATTTTGGGTCTCATATCTCTCGATATGACCGTCAATGCATTCACCATTAGGCCCCTCAATCCCTCCTCATCGGAGACATCCTATATCGACGTGGGGTTGACACCATTCTTTGTTGATTTCTGACCATTGACAAAGATGACAGAGTCTTGAATGATTTCCATAATGGAACTTGCAGTGGTCACCTCTTGGGTATGTCCACCTCCCAAAAAATCATTCGAGCAGGATACTTCTAGCCCATGTTGTTTCACAACTACATCCACGCTATCAAGTAATGCGGAAAATGCCAACTTTATGCAAAAAAATCATGAGTGCCACCAACTCTTCTACATCCAGTCATCATCGTCGGACCCTTCTATAAATTGGGCATAGAATTAATGAATTGAAATCCTCCATCCAATTATAAACACAAGTACATTGTCGTGGTAGTCAATTACTTTACCAAATGGGCTGAATCCCATCCCATTTTTAACAATACCACTAACATAGCAGTGCATTTTTTCTTCAACCACATCATTACCTGATTCAGAGTCCCACTACAGTTAGTGTCCAATCACGGTAAACACTTTGAGGATGAGATATGCTATCACCATAACAATTTTGTATGGAATACAATTTTCAGATTTAGCAGAGGGATAAAGAAGTGTGGATATGCGGCTTGATTTGGTATACCAAGGTACATCTAGTGAAGAAGAGACAATATAGCAGAGGCACACAAGTTGATGAGGCCCGATGGACCGTAGATATTGAAGCGGCCCAGATCAACGGCTAGGACACATATTAGGTGATGAAGTAGCGCGAAAGATAATTGTTCGAGGGTGGTCTGGGAAAATTACCACGGTTTCATTTCATGGACACGTGGTTCCATTAGAGGCATATCGAAGAAAAAAAAAGTCTACCCAAAGCTTTTTTTGCCCCACCCTCGATTTCAAAAAACACATATAAAAGGAGGGCCCCGATCATTATTTTATGATATTTCAAAGAGTTCGAACGTTAGAAAATTGGCACAAATGCTCCATTTGAAACTAAATCTCAACATTGAACCAAATTCAAGCATTCTCTGTCGATTCACAAGTATTTTTCATTATGGCCACAAAACCTATCATTTTATCCATAACAGAGAAAGACCTCACCTCTAAATAAGAATCCCTAATTGACAGGGACTCCGATGTATTTGACACAAAAATAACAGTCTCACCCATTTCTGCGTCCAAGGCCAATTTGCTAGACAATGTTGGAAAACAAATACCCTTCCTCGAAGGGGTCCAAGCTTCCATTACCCCTTACACCGTAGAAGTCATTTTCCCTTTCCTAGAGTTCGTAAGCTGGTGTGAAGAACATTATTCATGGGAAGCAAAGGTCATTTTGAATAATTTAGGGTCAAAAGTCTTATGCAAAATAGATAGCCCGTCAATTCGACACACCCTCAGTATAGTAGAGTCTTCCCCCTCAAGGTCAAATCCCTTTAAGGAAGAAAAAATGATCACAGTCTATAGAGAATGTCCCTCCGAAGTAAAAACCCTATTATTACAGACCATTGTTAAACTTGAACACCATTGTGAGAGTCTGTCGTTACCTATCAATGTAAGCATCATGGTTATTGAAGTCCAGTGGGCTTGTTCCATACTTAGTCAAATTCTAGGATTGGATAATGACAAGTTTGTAGTAGAAGTCATGTTGGGTTTCCTGTTGACCTTTTTTTCTGTCAGAGTCTAGTTGGTTGGTCTGTATCAGTTTTGAAAAGTTCATTGTTGACAATATGCACCAACATCTGGTAAATTTCAATTCACTGAGACACTTCAGGTATTACACACACTTATTGAGAATGTTCTTGGAATCAAATAAGACCGAATTCCCTGAATCCGCATTCATATCGACTGAATGTAAAAAGATCACCATGCTTATTTTCATAAATAAGATCATGTCCAGGGTTTATAGTCTCATCTTTGGCAGGGACCTTCCAAGGGTTTTGGAAGAAATGAAAATATCTTTGCAACCCAATCTAGAGAACAGGGTGGGATATTGGATGTTGTTTGTACATTCTATTGTAATTTGGGTATATGGTCATCAAGAAGGACCTTACCTTTTTCCCGTCTTCTTGAATCCTAGAGTCGTTTCCCTATATTTCATCAGACAAAGAATTATTTCAGAGAAAGAGCATTTTCTAAAAACGCACAAGGCCTCTAACTTAAAATTTCCTTTCATAATAGGGCCCTTTGTTGTAAAGACCAAGTCTTGTTTACCTCAGATCCAAGACAAACTCAATGTATTCAGGTTTACATAGTTACAAGGGAGGAAATATGATTCCCATCAGATCATATCTAAGAGAATATTGATGAGTAGACAAGGCCCCTACGAGCATGAACATGTTGAAGGATTTGATGAACTGGCTAATCGCGAAACCTGTGCAGATGTGGAAGTCACTTTGCAACCTGATCAGACACAACAAATAGAGTCTACCCTTCAGCAGATCCAAACATAGAAAACTTCCCCAAGGTTGATTTTTAAATCTCCAAAGATGAGTGTTTATAACAAGAGGAGCAGTTCAGAGGCACTGGGTGCCGGTAGTCAAAAAAATATTCTCAAGAAAATAAAAATCACACCATCCTCTTAGATAGTGGACCTGGAAGAAGAAGAACCTAAAGAGAAAATGAGCATGGAGATGGTGGAAAGTGTAACCAAGAATGAAGAGGCTAGTACAGGAAGCATGCCACAAAGTGAAAGCAACTCAAGGGTTTTGAGCAACAAGAAACATGTATTTAGCAAGACACCTGGGGCAGTCTACCAATCCAAAGAAGACTTAATGAACCAGTATGTTGTGAAGGGAAGTATGGCCAATAGTTAAATAAGATACTTGTTTCCCAAGGTAGAGAAGATCTCCCAGCATAAGGCTTCCCTGTTTTCAGTCAAGGATGTGAAAATAAATACATTTAACATAGCAGTGGAAGATGATGATAAAGTGTCTGAAATCAAGATGCATTATGAAAATGTTAGTGCCCGAGAAAAAGTAAAGTTCCATAGGAATTCCAATGACATGCTATATTCATAATACCTAAGTTTGAGTTTGAGGGTTTCAAGATTGACAACACATGCACTCAAATTGGATGGACAATTGAAGTAGGAGAAAGCATCCAGAAAAGCCTGGCAGACACAAGTCAAAATATTGGAATCTAAAGGCCCTCAAGGGGTAAAGGCTTCTTTATATGAGAAAGAGAAGATGATACAAAGCCTAAAGAAGAAGTTGAAGATGTTTTCCACTGAACATCCACATACAACAAAGCTAGCTTCTCTAGAGAAAGAAAAGGAGACATTCGGACGAGAAGCACTAAATTACAAAGCTAAAGTATTGCAGTTGGAAAAAGAGAAAGAGAATTGGTCACAAGGACAGATAGCAACATCAGATATGGTTGTCATTGTACCTTCTAATACAAAAGCTATATCAAGCACTGATGGATTGGTTCAGGCTATGTCCTAAGTAAGCTTAAAGACAGGGGAGATCAAGAACCTTAAGGAGGTCATAGAAAAGCTGCAGCAAGAGATGAAAACGAAGGAAGAAAATATAGCCCAATTTCAAAAGGATAATCAATATTTGCAAGAGAGGGTGAACAAGATGAAGACGAGGTTGAAGGGAAAAGTATTGTTGCAAGGAGATAAACATGTAATCTGGGATGCTATTGCCGTTGAAGCTACTAAATTCAGAGTTTATTTGAATTTTAATATAAATGACAAAGACAACATGGCTATCACTGCCCAAAACATATGTACTATTATTAATGAAACACTAGAGAAAAAACCCTTGGAATGGGCCCATAACGCTATTGATTTGTTGAATTATGTGCCCAGTGCCGATCTTCAAACCATTGGGGTAAAGGACAAAACTGCACTGATCATTTGGGCCAGGAGGATCATCGCTAAACATAATTTTCTCAAATATGTTCAAACCAAAGCTTTGCAAATATAATGGAGCATACAAGAGTTTAGAGATACTTTTGAACAATTGTTTATCAAGGGCCTCCCATCATTTTGGGATGGTAAAGGGAAATTATACAATCAATAGGAATACAATTCTCTCCTCACCCAGTGTAGAATGGATCATTCAAAATTTGAAGGCCCGGAAGAGAACCTGAAGGGCCCCAGTTTGGTGGAATATTTGGTTGCAGACTTTGAGATTTTGAATCATTTCAAGACAAGATCGGGTTGACAACTATGTCTTATGCTACTTGCATTGACTTGGAGATTCTGATAAAGGAGATGATGGATTACGAGATTCCTTATGACTCACAGTGGAAGGGGATCGTACGGTTAGTAAAAATGAAATGCAGTTTTTCGGGGACCAATAAGTAACCTCCAGGTGTTACCAAACTAGCAAGTTCGACAGGGAATCATAGCAAGACAAATGGCACAAAGGAATCCAAACAGTCATAGAGATCTATCCCTAGTCTATGAAATTTTTTTTGTTTAATCATTGTAAAGTGGTTCATATGCCGAGACTATCAGTTGAAATTATTATAGTCAGTTTTAGAAGTTGAAACGTTTCGGTTTCAACCATTGTAATCGAATTGTATAAGTACTAGAAATTCTGAATGAATTAATGTTGTAAGAAGTGCAACAGAACCTTTTTGTTGCTTCTAAACTCTATTGTAATTTTCTGGAGTTGAATTGAATATACATGCAGAATATTTTGAAGTCTCTATGAAAATATTCTAATGGTGGTGATATGAGTTTTGTCTTATCTCATCATATGTATTTCATGTGATTATTTATTTCCATTTGCACTGTCTTATGTTTAAATTGTATAGTTAAAATCTCAGAATTCATGTTGGGATGCTCTCGGCTTAAGCAATTTAAACTATGTGAATTTCCTCTTAACTAATTCATAATTCATTTCAGTAATTCTCTGATGCAGATATGTGTTTTCTCTTTCTTCTTACACCCTGCTTAAACTCAATTAATAACTCAGATTCATTGCCTCATTTAGCCTTTATCCTTTGGAGAGTTCTACTGGCGAGTCATTATTTTCAGTCAATTTCAAAATTTTGACTTTATAGCCCTAAGAGTCCCTCCCCTTCTTTGCCAGCAAATTTTATAAAAATCCCCAAAACAAATCAAATCTAGCCACTGATTACCAAAGAAATATCAAGTGACATGAGAGATTCCTCTCGGAGTTGAGAAGACTAGTGTCTCATCTCTAAAGTAGGTTGAAACAATTACCTCTATCATTTGTCTATCAGTCGGACAAAATTTACAGAGTGCTAACATTATGGCGTCGTTGCCAAGGATGAAATTGAAAAATATTCCCTAGGAAAAATGACTTTAAAGACTTAGTTTGATCCCCAAGGGTGAAAGTGGATCAAATACCTTATTGGATGAGATTATTTTTTCCCTGGTGACTCCATTACCAAAAGACTAGTTGCACCAAACAGTCTGAGATAGAAATCTTGGCTCCTAAGAAAATTCACACTAGGAGCAACCCAGACCCAAAAGTTGTAATCCCTGTGTCTGACCCTGAAAAGCTTGTACATAAAAGAAAATAAAATCCAGTAACCCCAGTGTTGCATCCAGACCGATATCTATCCTTTCCCAAGGACAGAGTGACTAGCATTGAATACCTTGAGTTTGATGTGAAATTTGATCAAGCCCTATTTAGAACTAAGTCTGAATCTTGTTTAAGCGAGACCATCTTTGAAGAAAAGAGATTCCAAGATTTGATTTTAGCCACATATTCCAGGCCTATAGTGATCCTCACTTAGAACCAATAGCCACTCCAATCCTCACAGCAACTATGGCAGCTAGATTTCCCCCCCTCATACTATCTGCTCAACTACATGATCTACCTCAAGATTATAACCTAAGGATCAAACTATATGATGTTGAAGGTAACATATTAGCTCATAAGCATCTAGACTGGTTTAATGATTTCATAGACTTGGAAGAGGTGGACTTTGAATATGTGAAAATGAGGTTGTTTACACAAAGTCTTGTAGGAGAAGTGAGGAAGTGGTTCAGATCCCTTCCACTAGCTAGTATCACAGATTTCAAGGCCTTTGAAACAAGCTTCCTTGCAAAATGGGGAGATAAGAAAAATCCCCTTCAGTTGTTGACCCAGTACAACAACATGAAGAGATAACTTGAAGAAACAATGTAGGATTTTTCAACTAGATTCATGAAGGTCTATAATGCTATTCATGTTGAGTTAAAACCTCCCCTAAAGGTGCTCAGCTCAGATATGTCGATTATTTTGAAAGTGAATTTTCTTTATTATTAAGATAATGAAGATCTGCCACATTGGATGATATGATGACTGATGCCATAGAGGTTGAAGTGAACCTAATGGATTTAGGGAAGATGAAAAATAATTTTGGTAGGGACATAAACAAAACTTAGGATAAAGCATAGCCTTCAATGTCACAAACATCAAAAGAAATGTTTGAAGTAATGATGAGAAACATGGAGAGAATGATGGAAAGAATGACTCTTGGTAATAGGTCTAACCCTAGAGAACAGGTTGATGGTCCACCCAGAAATCTGAGGAGACAAATGATCCCACAAATTAGGTAAAGAGAGAAAAGGAATTAGGGAAATCAGGGAACCAGGAAAATCAAGCAGATCAGGCGAATCAGGGAAATCAAGGAAATCAAAGAAATCAAGGAAATTAGCGGGATCAACAAATAAGGTTGTTGGCCCTTGGGTATGGAAGTAAGAAAATATTAAGGTAATATTAAGGTAGAAAAGACAGAATGTGAACTGTGTGGAAGACACAGTGACTGATACTGGGTCAAAGTGAGTAGAAGAGAAAAAAAGATGGAGCGAAGTAAGAGAAATCAAGTCGTTGGATGAGGAGATTGAGGATGACAGATCATCAAGGAATATGGATCATGGACAACTCAACAAGAGGAAGAATACATCGTTGGATTCTTTAGATCACTACGTGATAAGGAAAGAAAAACAGGCTGGTGAAGCCTTGAAAACAGTTTTAGACACCTAGGGTTTTAGACACCTAGGGTTTTGGTATATAGGGTTTTGACACTTAGGTTTTGGCCTAAGGCTATCAGTGAGTCATTGTAATGTATAAATAAGAACCTAGATGAGGGAAGAAGGTTCGGTGAAGAGTCCCAAGTTTGTTAATTTTATGAGTAATTATTGTAGTGAGAGAGAGAAGCATTGAGCAGTGAGGGAAGTCTGTGTTGTAAGATCTTCAGCTGGGTGTGAAGATCAACCCTGCAACTAGGTGCACAGGGAGGGAGGATGGAGAGAAAGAGAGAATATCTACTAGCTAAGAGCGCAGATAAGAACTTTATGCTTTCATCTTAATATATTATAAATCACATTTATGTGGACGTAGCCCTAGGGAGAGGGTGAACCACATATATCTTGGTGTTGTGTGTGATTGATGTTGTGTTCTCTTGTTCTTGATATATTGTTATTCCATTATTGTGTTATATATGACAGATAAATGTGTGAGGTAGGAATAAGTTGATAACTGACATCTAGATGTTGTGTTGTTCTTGTATTGGATCCACTTTGTATTCCCTTGGTTGTATACATCTGTGTCCTACAACCCCCCATAGCTACTTCAGGTGAGACTGTATCTGCCTTGCAGGTATTGCCAAAAGGGCTAGTAGTTAGGGATTGTTGGTGTTCTCTTGGAGCTGAATCCTGGGTCTACCCTTGTGCCAACAAATGGTTCTGTTTTCGGGACCAAAATATTCTTGAGGGAATGACAAGGTGGTTTCCATTGAAGAAAGAGATTCAGAAGTGGATAGAAGACTAAGAAAATGACTTCGCAGAAGCCCAAAAAAAGAACCCTAAGCTTAGCACCGAGGAATGGTTGGGAAGGTATATCTTTACTGATATACACAATATTTTCTTTGCAGGAATTCATCAGGAGCTATACGAGTGGCTAGCTAAGTTAGAAGACACCGAGTTTGAGATCAGATCTAGACCACCTATGGTTTGAACATCGATGTTGATAAAGAAGATAAAGAGAGTTGATAACTTTGTGTCAAGAGAAGTAGATCACTAGTTTTATAGTACCATTGGAGGGTATATCACCGAGTTTTCTATCGATGGAGTAGTGTTCAAGGATAAATTCGTGAGTGCGGACACAGACCAATCTCCCCAGATCCACCTGGATCTGGAACAAACTGTGACAGAATACTACTCTTTCCCTAGTTCTAAAATATTGAATGGACAAAAGAAAAAGGATTATGTACTTACTTTATGAAAGCTCTCCTTATCTCTGTTGATCCTCTCTCTGCTACAATGCTCTTGCGTCGTCCACTTAGAACAACACAAACCAATTACAACAAAAGATTAATATATTCAAAATTCTAGACTATACATGTGATCAAGGAATCATGTAATAAGATGATATCATCATTATGGGAAAGGGACAT
>JZKD02S1696784.1:309397-319936 GCA_000966675.3 Picea glauca
CTTAGGAGCGCTGGCGCTCCCCTATAAGGCCTCAGGGAGCGTTATAACGCTTCTTGACCCCTCTGCAGGAGCGCTGCCCACTTTTGGAGTGATGGCACTCCCCTTAAGCCTCTCTGGGAGTGTTCTAGCGCTCTGATGCCCCTTTTGAAGGAGCGCTCCCTAATCTGGGTCAGTTGTTAGCCCAGTGAGAGGAATAAGGAAAGGATATTTCGAGATTAGGAGGCAGTTGTACTTGAATTCTTGGTTTCATCAACAGATACCTGATCTAAGGAGGAGGTTCCTAACTGGTTCTAAACATAACTCAAGAGGTTAAGCTCCTCCCAACCTATATAAACAATCTCTATGATGGTGGAAAGGGGGAGAATTGATAGCATGAAACCTAGGATCTCATAGGAAACATACAGTCAGCCAAAGGAGAAGTGATCAGTGAAGCTGTTGTCAACCAGGTTGTGGATCTTTTGAGCAAGGGTTAGATGAAGAGGACTTGACGAAGCTGTCGCATTTGCATCTACGATGTAAGTATTGTTGTCGGTATTCTCATTAATATGACATGCTTGGACTGTTTATTTCTAGTTTGTGTCTGATGTTACATGAACTTATCATTAATTGATAGATCTGTTTTCAAGCTAATATCAATAGAGTAGGAAGTGGTCGTATCTTGTTTGCCTGTAGAACTTAGCGAGGAGCAAAGGATTGGAGCGCAACTCGGAGCGTGCAGGGACAAACGTCGATTAAGAGGTACTTATGTTATCCTTCCTTCTCATGTATTAGTTTAGATAGATTTAAAAGGAAGTCAGCGTCCATGTTAAGCATTTTTCTATCTAGGGTTAAGGTCAAGCCTTAGAGGCGATCTACCTATCCGCAGGGAGATTTTCCTACAACAAAAACTGGCGACTCCACTGGGGAGATAGCCTCGAATCGAAACCTCTTGTTTTGATTCCTCATCATTGACCTAGTTTTGTCCCTTGATTGTTTCAAACCTGGTTCACTCCTCTTTTGATTGGTTTCATGAGCTGATTGGCTCCTTACCTTGTCACACTTAGCATACTTGTCAAGTTTGAATCCCAATTTTTGGAATTTTTTGACATTTTTGGAGCTTTTAGACCCTGGTGCCCCTGACCTAGTGTTGACAGAGCGCCAGCGCTCCTAATACCTTTGCACAGAGCGGTATAACGCTCCTTGCCCTTGGCAACAGAGCGCCAGGCTCTTTTTGGCCCAATAACACTCCAGAACTGCCTTTTTCAGGGTTTGCCTCTGTGTCTCTTTTGTTGGGTGATCTAGTGAGTCAATTTTTTCTTCTCTTTCAACCTTGACATCTATATTTTTGAAGAATAAGCACCTTGTTGATTGGATCTTACAACCTTCTTCACTATTTTCATTGAGTTTTTCCTTGTTGAGTGAAATTCAAAACCTATGCATTGTTCTTCTCGCCTCATCAGCCGTGTAAAAACCTTGGTGAAGGTCATCAAAGGCCTACATACCTCTTTATATTGATTTCAGTCAAGGTCATTGTTTTTCAACTTTTTATTTTTGGGTGTGAATTTTTTCTTTCTCTTTGATTGTTTCGTTTTCGCTTTTTCATTTTGATTGCAACGAGAGAGTGCATTGTTTGTATGACTTTAGCTTGTGCTAGTTTGATTTTCATTCATAAAAAGACAATTAGCAAGACATGCATTGTGTTGAATTGATCTCTAACTCATGTAGGAACAATGAAAAAGCATAATTGATTGTGCATATTAGAAGGAATTTTAAAAGTTTTTGCATTACATCAAGATTTGATTGAGAAAAAGAATTGTTTGAGGGCACTCCGTAGTTGTGCTTGTTAGTGAAAAGAACTCTCTCTCTCCCTTAGATAGACGTTCATCGAAATAAAATGACTGCTTATCATGTTCGATGCATTATTTGGGTCTGATTCATAATTCCATTTGTTTCACTTCCATACACCCCTTTTTTTTGTGTAAAGAACAACCATAAAAATCAACGCTAATTAAAAGTTATCTAGAAATTTTTCTTTGCTAGAATCCTCCACCAACAATAGCATAGGTGTAGTACTTTGGATTAGGCTATGAGAATAACTCTCCAAAGTTTCTAAAACAAACAGTAGCATCCTGAGTTAGGGAGAGTCAAATCCAGTTATCGTATAAGTCTGCCTGGGATCCCCCTCTCACACAGGGGTTATGCACGAGGTCGCATTCGAGTAGGCTATGGGGACTAACCCTTCGTGGTTTAACTGATTGTGGTGGTTGGATCGTATTATGGGGGTCACTTTGAGGTAAATCCACAATTACTGCGTGGAAGCCTTCTAGTTGATTTCGGGCTTGATACCTTGCCTGTATGTTCCGATCGGACTATCGACTATTCCCGCCCAGGGGCTGACTGCGAATTGGTAACCTTAGTGGCCATAATCTTTAGGGTATTACACAAGGTGATGGTGATGGGAAGTCTCACTGTACCTAGAAAAGACATTGGTCAAACTCACTCGGGCTCCTTGGAGGGTAAATCCACAATTACTGTGTGGAAGCTTGCACCAAGGCGTAAGTCTGTTAAGAAGGTCGCCATTGTAACTGTTCTACTCTATCCCCACCCCTTCTGGACTTGATCACGCGATGTTGGATTTCATCACCAACTAGTACGGTCATCAAAAGAAGGTCCTGTTTGCTTGGTTGTGATTCTTAGATTTTTTAGCATGTGCTGTTTCTTTTTGGTAGTTGGCCATAGATTTATTTCGCCGACTCTTTTCCGCCAACATCGACCCTCCACGCCGCTCGCGGAGGCTACAGCAAATTCCTCCAGAAAATATGGAAGGAAACACCCCTTTACCCCCTCATTCTATGGAGGAATCTCCTCAACAAAGCGAGGTTCATAACACTACAATTTCCCAGGAAGAAGTTCCCATCCCTTTGGAGAATTTTCAAATTGTCTCTGAATCTCCGAAAGCATACCGCATTCCGGAGGGATATGAACGACAGATCCTCCACTTAAATTCTGCAGGAGAATTTGTTGTCCATTCGGATATTCCGGCTGGATCTCCTCAGAACCCTTTAGCCAATGACCCTTTCTGGACTGCGGACGTTGTTCAGAGTCCACCACGTTTGGTGCGAGATCTTTATGGAACAGGAGAAGGTGCTGACACACCTTTTTCCTACACTGTACCCCCAAATCACTTCACCGGTACTACCACTTTTACAGCCACACCAACCGTTGGTCTGAACATACCATCCGTTGGCCCAAGGCCTACTATTCCCCTCTAGATGGCCCATTCAACAATGGCCCCGCACATTCCGACTATCCCTGCCGGTAATGCGGTAGTTAATCAAGCCCCAATTGGCACACCTGTAACACCAAGACCTAATCTCCCTTTTGGATTTAGGGCACTGAACGCATCCGCTACCACCACTGCCCAAACCACTACTCAAATTGTACTGGGAAGTTCCATACCTATCCAACAACCCAGAGGGACTAGCCTTGGTGGTCCTAACCTGATCGACAACATTGGTCAGTCATTGGCATATAGCTTTCAGATCCTGGGAACTCTACCTCAAACTGGGGGGCATCCCCCCTCCGAAGGACAAATCCCATTTGGAGGGAACCCTAATGTTGGGGGGCATCCTCCCACCGGAGGAAAAATTCCATTCGGGGGGCACCCTCATGCTGGGGGGAAACCTCAAGTCGGAGCACACCATCAACCACAAGGACAAAACATGTCCGTAGCACCCAATCCGTGGAGCATCCCTTTTCAAGGAAATTCGTATGCCTCCACGGGACAAAATGTGCCTACCGCACCTAATCCATGGAACGTTCCTTTCTCAGGAAACCCACAATTCCCGACAGGACAAAATTCTTAGGCTCCACAACAACCTCCTTATGGACAAATGCCCAACCCAATCCATAATCCTCAAAACCCATCCGGTTATCCTCCGCTCACACATGCTTCTCAAAACACTTCAAATCCTGCGTACCTTGGTCAAAACCAACCTCATATGAGAGGGCCCACTAGTTATAATTATCCACATAACCCGGTAATGGGCCTCACTGGTGTACCCCTGCCACACCAAAATTACCCACAGGTTAACCGACAACTACCTTTCCTGGCTACCCTGGATCTTCCAGACTTGTCTCGGTTAACGAATGATCCCATTTATCATTCTCCGGTTTGGCCAGCTATTCCAGCAAAACTTCCTTCTGATATCCCAAAATTCGATGGAAAGTCCGGAGAAGACCCAAACAACCACGTAATGACTTTCCATTTGTGGTGTTCATCCAAATCCCTCATGGACGGCTCTATTCGTTTGCGTCTTTTCCAACGAACACTTACGGGTTCCACAGCAAAATGGTACATTGAGTTACCACGCGCATATTTTCACGATTTCAACTCCCTCGCCATGTCCTTCCTCACACACTTCCAACTACCCATTCGATACAAGATGGGTACTGAACTATTAACCTCTCTTTGTCAGACAACTTCCATACACGTCTCCGATCATATCCATGAATGGAGACGACGACGAAGGCTAATCAAGGTGGTCATCCCCAACCAATGATTAGTGGAATGGTTCACGAAATCGTTACTACCCCAGATCGCTCGTGATGTTTCCATGGGCGGTGTGGTCACCGAGGAAGAAGCCATCGCCCGAGCCTAGTACTTAGACTTAGTCTATTCACAATCCGGTACTCTGTATGAGTTGATACCGAACGTTACCCGTGCCACTAAAGATCCATCCAAACCATCGACTACTTTGCATGCGGATGGAGTTATTGGCTCCGTCAAAACCCAATCTACCACACAGTCCACTGGAAAAACTCAGCAACCCACTTCGACGGCTACTCCCAGTTCGACTACACCCTCTTCTACCCCCACCCAAACTCAGGTATCTGATGTGAATGTGGTCCAATCAACCCCTTCACAACAACTTGGGGGCAAGAAGAAAGTGAGAAACAAAACAAATAAGAACAATAACAACGAACAACCCAAAACCCAACCACAAACCCCTGCTACCGGAAAACAACCACAGCGAAAACTGAAATTCCCATGTCTCATTTGTGGTGACGATCACTACACTCGAGATTGCCCACACCGTGATGAAGTGGCTAAACTTTTCAAGGGAAATTCGCAACCCGCCGTGCTTACTCAGCCTTTTCCGCAACAACAATCTTTGGTTGCACAAACCCCCATGCCGGGGGGCAGTTCCAACCAACCCCCTGATGACGCCTCGACCAGCGCCCACATTTACATGTTTAACGGGGTTAATCTAACCACTCGTTCTGCGACATACGACATGCCAGTTAAACCCGACAAGTCGAAGACTGCTAATGGTTCTTTGCCAAATCCTTCACCATCTGTTGTCAATCCTCCATCTGTCAGCCCTCCATCCAGGCCACTTTAGATTGAGAAACCTTCTTTTGACTCCATATTACGCCCTCCTAAGAGAACCATCCAGAAATCCACTTTCAATCCTAATTCACAGGCTGCCTAAAATTACAATATTGTAGAAGATTTGGCCCAAGCCCCCTGTGCCATGTCCGCATTGGAAGTTTTACAACACTATCCTAACCAACGTAGGATGCTCTTAGATGCTATTGGCGCTTTCGATCCCGAGTCATCAAACTACATCACGTTTAACCTGGATGATCATCAACTGCAACTCTCCCACCAGCTAGCTTTCCAAATCGATGTTGTTGTTCACAATCAACAAATCCACCAAACTATCCTGGACGAGGGAGCCTCTACCTGTGTCATGTCTCTAGCCTGTTGGAAAGGCTTAAAATCACCTGCCCTTAACAAATCTCCCACGATGTTACGCGCTTTTGATGGATGAGGTTTCCATCCTCACGGATTACTGCAATCCCTCGCCGTCCAATTGGGCGGTAAAACGGTTACCGTTGATGTCGAGGTGGTCGATACTCCCCTCGATTACAAACTCTTACTTGGAAGAAGTTGGTTCTACGCTATGACTGTTGTCGCCTTGTCGGTGTTTCGATGCGTACAATTCCCTCATCAAGGCAAAATTGTCACCATCGATCAACTTGACTTCTGTACACCCGACGCTCGCATCCCTACCACCAACAACATTCCTTCTTTGGGAGACCACCTAGTTACGTATGAAAGCGTTGGTGTTGGCTTATTGAAATATTCTAGCCTTATGGGTACTTTCCCTACACCACTTCCAGTTACTGCACACCACATTGCTGCCGTCAACATGATCTCGACTATGCCATATCAATCCTTGGAATCATCTGATCCGTGGATTGTACCTAGTCCTTTGGAATTCGATGTGCTCAGTGACACCATGCCACTCAGCCCAATTGAGGATGCATACATAGCTATTTAATCTACCTCTCCCTCTTCGAACACTTCAAATTCATTGGAACCCGATGCTTACTCGGTGCCCTCATGGTTGAATTCCCTATCATCTGTCATTGATTACATTTCCCACATTTTTCCTTTGGACGAATCTATTATAGAAATGCTCAGTATTGACGATTTACCCTGGGATGACAACCATCATCGATCCTCTTTTCTTTCGCCTTTGGAAGAAGTGCAAGACATACAATCTGTCTTCCCCCCCGATGTTACCAATGCTCCACAATCCCCTATCCTCACACAAGATACTTTCTCTGAGGGGAACATGGGTAACATCTCGACTACAATCACAATTGACATTTCAGTCAAAGAAAGTGTCGTAGAAAACATTAATCTTGGTGCTAATTGCACGCCTGACAAAGTGGCTTCTTACACCGCTTTGTTCAAGGAATTCCGCGATGTCTTCGCATGGAGTTACGAGGAAATGCCAGGGATTAACCCTTCAATAGTCATACACAAAATCAAGACTTACCTTGACGCAAAACTGGTTCGGCAGAAACTCCGCCCGGTTCACCCCAAGAAAATGGCAGCTATAAAAGCAGAAGTTGAAAAACTTCTCAAATTTGGCTTCATCTATCCTGTCCCTTTGACGGAATGGGTCTCCAACCTCGTTTTGGTTGCCAAGAAACAAGGGACCATCCGTGTTTGCGTATATTACCGAGATCTCAACAAAGCTTGTCCCAAGGACAACTACCCAATGCCTTTCATCGATCAAATCATCGATAATTGTGCAGGAAGCGTAATCTTCTCTTTCATGGATGGATTTTCTGGATATAACCAGATTGAAATCTTACCTGCTGATCAACATAAGACAACCTTCATCTGCCCTTGGGGAACTTTCGCCTACCGAAAGCTACCGTTTGGCCTTAAAAATGCTGGTGCAACTTTCCAGTGAGCCTTGTCATACGCTTTCCATGACATCAAACATATCGCGGAACCTTACCTCGATGATTTACTTGCCCATTCATCCAATCGACTTGACCACATTGGCCACTTGCGGGAAATTTTTCTTCGATGTCGTTTATATCGTATTCGTCTGAACCCACATAAATGCATTTTTGCTGTCGAATCCGGCCGACTCCTCGGTTTCATCATCTCAAAAGACGAGATCATGGTGGATCCCTTAAAGATCAAGGTCATCCTAGCCTTACCTCCACCTACCAACTTAACCCAACTTCAAATTTTGCAAGGCAAAGCAAACTTTCTCCGTCGTTTCATCTGCAATTATGCCGAGATCACTAAAGGATTTATGCGGCTTTTGCAAAAGCATGTCCCTTTCATCTAGGATGACACTGCCCAATGGTCATTCGATGCTCTCAATCATGCTTTGACCCATGCTCCTTTGTTACATCCTCCCGAATATACAAAGGATTATATCCTTTACTTGGCTGCTTCTACTTCTACCATTGCGATGGTGTTAGTCCAAGAGGACTCTAACGGCCAAGAAAACGTGATTTATTATCTGAGCAAGAGTGTATCTGGACCTGAACTCAGATACTCGCATGTTGAGAAACTAGCTATGGCAGCCGTCATCGCTGTCCAAAGATTCCGCCACTACATATTACTATGCACCACCATGGTAATCGCAGACTCCAACCCCATGTACCACGTCTTGACGCATCAAGTACTTGGGGGAAAATATTTGAAATGGATCGTTATTCTTCAAGAATTCGATCTCGAGTTTACGAAGGCTAAAGCCAAAAAATACTTGGTGTTTTCTGAGCTTATCTGTGCTCTCCCAGGTGCCGATGAAAACATTGAACCTAGAGACTCTCTCCCTGATGAGTCTCTCTTCCTCATCAACACCTCTAACCCTTGGTACGAAGACATTCTCCTCTACCTTCAAACTCAACATTTTCAGCCCAACATCTCTCGCGAAGAGCGTCGACGCATCCGTCACCACTCTCGCTATTACCTCATCCTCAGCGACACTTTGTATCATCATGGTATTGCCACTATCCTTTGGCGATGTCTGATTCACGAAGAGGCTGAACACATTTTGAACGATTGTCACCTTGGCGCCTGTGGCGGTCACCTTTCCGGGATGGCCACAGCCCAAAAAATATTACGTGTCGGCTACTTTTGGCCCTCGATTTTCAAAGATTTCATCGAGGCTGTCAAAAAATGCCCACCCTACCAAATCTTTAATAAGAATGCACGCACCCACCCTACTACGTCACACCCCATTATTGCCATCGACCCCTTTTCCAAATGGGGTATCAATTTCATGCAGTGTAAGCCTACCTCAGCCGGGGGGCATGGTTACATCATCGTCGCCATCGATTACTTCACCAAATGGGCTGAGGCTATGCCTACCTTCCTGAATGATGGTCGTACTGCAACTCTATTCCTCTTCAACCATATCATTACTCGTTTTGGTGTACCACGTGCCATCGTCAGCGACCATGGTGCACACTTCAAAAACTAGATGATGAGGGAGTTACATGTCAAATTGGGTTTTCGCCATGAAAATCCCCCTACTACCCTCAAGCGAATGGGCAAGTTGAGGCTATCAACAAAGTCCTAAAAACCATGATCCAATGCATGATAGGGGAAAACAAAACAATGTGGCATTTACAACTATTTTCCGCTCTCTGGGCCTATCGCACTTCGGTGAAAACCTCAACCGGATTCACTCCTTTCCAGTTGGTCTATGACATTGAAGTCATCCTACCAATCGAATGTTAAATTCCATGACTCAAATTGAAAGTATAACTCCTTCCCCATACTTCTGCGGAAGAAGAACGATTCTTGTACCTATCCAAGCTGGACGAAACACGCCTTGATGCTACCCTCGTTAATGAGGCACATCATAAACGAATTGAGAGTCAATATGACAAATCTGTCCAACCTCGAGCCTTTGCAGAAGGAGACTTAGTCCTCGTTTACGACCAAGCACATGACAAATTGGGAACAGGAAAGTTAGAACCTATGTGGCATGGTCCTTACATCGTGAAGCGTGTTTTACATAGAGGTGCTTATGAACTAGTATATCATGATGGAATTTCCCTGGGAGAGCCCCAAAATGGGATTTACCTTAAAAAGTACTATGCCTAGATCACCTAGCATATGTACTTTGTACACTATTGTATTTTAGTTTGGTGTGTCTTTTTCTCTCGCATGCTCAAGTCTTTACCATTTCCACTCATGAATGTGCCTGTGTTTTCATGTGTATATGATGTCTACCTTTCCTATCTTTTTTTGGGTTCGCGGATGGCGCTAGCCGACATACCCAGAACATTGCTTCGACAACATGGGTTATTTATCAGTTTGACGAGGTGGTGAGTTCAGGAGGCATCTGTTTAGGACCATAAACCAATAATATGGCAGAATATCACTCTGTCATTGGACTGTTGACCCAAGCCTCCTCCCTAGGTATCTCTCGTATCATTATTTACTTAGACTCCCAACTCGTGGTTTATCAACTCAACCACATCTATGCTATCCGTAGTCCTATCCTGCTACGTCTACACTTGCAAGTTTTCCATCTTGAATGAATGTTCGATTACATTGAATATAGACACATTTCGAGAGAACTTAATAGTGTTTCAGATTCACTAGCTAATTATATCATGGATCGGTATTTAGCCCACAAATAAGATTCAAGGAAAGAAAAAACTGTACATTACATGTAAATTAAAACACATCACAGACATCATCATGTACAAATCATCGGCATCATAAAAAAACGCGGAACTGTATATATATATATATATATATATATATGTGGCGTGACTGAAATGTTTGCTTTACATCAAAAAGTGTGTAAAAGGGAAAAATATTGGGTCTGTCCACCCATACAACATCGTCTGACAAGGCATACAAAAAACATGATCACGAGGAGACTCTAATCTCCTGGCGCTGCGTTGTGTTGTGAGTAACATACTACTGCACGCACAACGCACCTCAACAGAGAATTGATATTCTCTGGTACCCCTACAGTGTGTCGCTGCATATGTAAAGGAACTTCCCCCCTCTGCAGAGGAGGGATGCCCATTGTAAGGCCTTGGAGGTTTCTTTCGACCTCCCGAAGACCCACCACTGGTACCACTAGATCTGCTACAGCTGGGGCGCCTCCACGATGCCCTGGTACTGGTATATCAACTGGGCGCACTGCTCCCTTGTCTGCATGTTGGAAACAAAACATCTGTTAAAACTCTTTTACATACCCAAAAAAA
>JZKD02S1696784.1:323425-339408 GCA_000966675.3 Picea glauca
AGGTATGCCTGCCTTGGGTTTTGAAATATGTCATGATATTTGTTGGATGTTTGTGTGCAGCTTCCGTCAGGTTCTCTGAGTCTATACCCTTGCTTGAACGTCTACAAAGTATTTTCAGTCATCAGTTCACATCTTCTAACTTCATACTTTGGGGGGCATTCTGTTACACATCAAAATCACTCAACTGGATAAGTGTCACATATTCCTCTCAATTGTTGTAAGTGTTGCAACTTCCTTACAACTTTCGCAAGCGTCGCAAGTTGGTTACAAGTGTCGCAAATGTTGTTGAATCACACTGCCATGATGACGACACTAAGGAGGCACTTAAAACATCTTATGTACTTGGTTTGAAGAAGGAGAACTGGTTCACTGGAGTCAAACATCTCTTAACACCTGAAAAGGGCTTCCAATCAAGGGTTTTGAGGGTGAACGCTCCTCTGAAATAACCTTAGGAGAGCTGGCGCTCCCATATAAGGCCTCAGGGAGCGTTATAACACTTCTTTACCCCTCTGTAGGAGCGCTGCCCACTTTTGGAGTGTTGGCGCCCCCCTTAAGCCTCTCTGGGAGCGTTCTAGCGCTCTGATGCCCCTTTTGAAGGAGTGCTCCCTAATCTGGGTCAGTTGTTAGCCCGGTGAGAGGAATAAGGAAAGGATCTTTCAAGATTAGGAGGCAGTTGTACTCGAATTCTTGGTTTCATCAACAGATCCCTGATCTAAGGAGGAGGTTCCTAACTGGTTCTAAACATAACTCAAGAGGTTAAGCTCCTCCCAACCTATATAAACAAGCTCTATGATGGTGGAAAGGGGGAGAATTTCTAGCATGAAACCTATGATATCATAGGAAACATACAGTCAGCCAAAGGAGAAGTGACCAGTGAAGATGCTGTCAGCCAGGTTGTGGATATTTTCAGAAAGGGTTAGACAAAGAGGACTTGACAAAGCTGTCGCATTCGCATCTACGATTGTAAGTACTGTTGTCATTATTCTCATTAATATGACACGCTTGGCCTGTTTCTTTCTAGTTTGTGTCTGATGTTACATGAACTTATCATTAATTGATAGATCTGTTTTCAAGATAATATCAATAGAGTAGGAAGTGGTCGTATCTTGTTTTCCTGCAGAACTCAGAGAGGAGAAAAGGATTGGAGCGCAACTCGGATTGTGCAGGGACAAACGTCGATTAAGAGGTACTTATGTTATCCTTCCTTCTCATGTATTAGTTTAGATAGATTTGAAAGGAATTCAGTGTCCACGTTAAGCATTTTTTTGTCTAGGGTTAAGGTCAAGCCTTAGAGGCGATCTACCTGTCCGCAGGGAGATTTTCCTACAACACTTCATGCAGAGAAGGAGCGAGCGCTGGTGTTTGGATCAATCATCCCAAAGGAGATTCAAAATTATATTCTTATAAGCTTGTTTTTTAATGCACAAATAACATGGCTGAATACAAAGCATTAATATTGGGGTTAAATGTCTTGAAATAATTGGGTTCCAAAAGAATCACTCTACATGGATACTATGAGCTAATTATAAATCAAATCAAAGGCCTGTACCAAGCAAAACACCTCAAATTGAGGGATTATAGAAATCTGGTACTAGACCTCCTTGAGAAGTTTCCAGAATGTAATCTTTCAACAATTCCAAGAGAACATAATCAAGTTGTTGATGCCTTGGCTAATTCAACAACAGTTTTCAAAGTTCCAATTTTCCCTGAAAAAAGATACAAGGTTGAGGTCAAGTACATGCCAGTAGTACTAGATAATATGAAGCACTGACAAGTTTTCTAGGATTACAAATAGATAGAAAGTTTCCTCAAGATGGAGAATGAATTTGAGAATTTGAGAATTGATGATGAATATTGTGAGGATGAGGTGGATGCAACTGCTTTCACAAAGGAGGGGTATTTTGGAAATCAGATTGTAGGCAGAGATATCGTTCAACTAAAGAGCAACATCATTCCTAAAGGTCTCGTCCCATTGGAAAAACTCTTCGAGAATAATGATGTGGCCAGAAGTCCAAAGATTACAGTAAATGAAGGAAATTTAGAAGATTGCAATATTGGGAACTCAGAGGATCCAAAGATAATTAAGCTGTCCAGAAATCTTAGCCCTAAATTCAAGGAGAGGTACATAAAATTGATGAAAGAATTCCCTGATGTTTTTGCCTGGAGCTATGATGATTTGAAAGTCTATGACACAATTATAATTCAGCATGTTATCCCAATCAAATAAGATTATAAGCCATTCAAACATAAATTGAGAAGGATAAATCCTTTGTTTCTACCCCTAATTGAGAAAGAAGTAAAGAAGTTGTTTGAAGCCAAAATCATAGTGTCCCTAAGATTTTCCAAATGGGTGGCAAATATGGTGCCAGTTGGAAAGAAGAGTGGAGAAATCACAACGTATCTCTAAAAGATCATTACTCGTTGCCTAAGATGGATCATATTTTACAGAAGGTGGTGGGTTCTTAGAATATGTCAATGTTAGATGGATTCTCAGGATACAATCAGATTATGGTGCACCCTCATGATCAGGAAAATACGACATTTACCACACCATGGGGAACATTTATGTATGCCAAGATGTCTTTTGGGCTTATGAATGTAGGGGAAATGTTTCAAAGAGATATGGATATAGATTTTGTTGATGAAAAAGACAAATTCATTTTTATCTACCTTGATGAGATCATTGTGTATTGTTATAACCCTAAATTGCACCAGGCATGCATACCTGGCATCAAGCCATCTAACTTGTTATTTTTTCCAAGCCATCACTGAACAAGCTATTCTAAAAATCATTGTTTTGAAGGTGTACGCACCCTGCACCAATACTTCCCATGTACACACACCCGCTGACCCACTACAGCCTGTGTACACACCTGCTGACCCACTACAACCTATATACACTCACAAAATATTGCAAAAAATGACAATTTCATAGGATACTAGTTTTCGGGTTGTTACTTAACTGTTTGACTGCCCATAGCCAATGAACCCAACCGTTACTATCTCTTTTGGCCTATAAAATAAGGGGTTGGGGTCCTATTTCAAAAAGAAGCATGAGAGCATAGAAACTTTGCCCATTTTATTCCCCCTTTTCCCCATTTGTTTGCAACCACATTATGAGTTTGAGTCAGAATTTCCTTTTCCTCCATTGCAAATCCTTGCCATTTCCCTAGAGAGAAATGAAGAGGAGAAGGATACATGGAAGTAGTTGGTGTATTGTAAAGAGGAGCCTAGGACTGATTTCGAGGAGAAGTGTCGGTCTCATATTGTAAGTGACTTTTGTGAGATTAATATAAAGAAGTATTTTTTTCGTCTCGAAAAATGTTGTCTTAAACTTATATGATTTGTTTACATTTCTTGTTTATGATGTCTAACCCACTAATCCATGTGTAGAATGCATGCTTTTAGTTTCTTGTTTGTATTTTGGTGAATGCAGGTCAGCCTTGGGAAGAGACTTGCAGTCAGGAAACAACTAAGAGCAAAGGGATCGACACCGAACGCGAAGTTTAAGGTATGCCTACCAGATCCCTATACCTTGTCTTTTATGTATGATTGTGGGGTAATGTCAGGATAGTTGATAAAAAGTAGGAGACTTTATATGGTTATCTTTTCCTACATTTTAGAACCCTGGTGTAGTTCGTAGAGGGGTTTTCCCGCTATAGTAGAATTGGTGACCATACAGGGGATGCCTCTAGGGTCTTTGGGGATAATTTTCTTTGGGTTCTTTGAATCAGTTTATTCACTGTTTTCTGAGTTTTTGTAAGTGTCTGAGTCTTTAAGGGATTCTGGTCTTCCATACCAGTACTCTCTGCCTGTGTTGGACTATTGGTTTTTATTTTTTTGAGAAGTTACAAAGGTGTACATGGCCTGCAGTGGGCCTGCATGCATGCATACATGCCCTTCACTTGGACAAGCCGCATACATACATTGGTTGTTGAACTATCAGTAGTGTGCCTATTGAGAAATTAAAAAAAAGAAAAAAAAGAAAGAGGTAGTCATCCTCTTACCTATCAGGAGTCACACTTCTCAGGGGTTTTCTTGATCTATTCCTGGTCTCTTTTATAGCAATCATTATCTTAGGTTTGACATCAGCATAGCTTTATTTTTATAAAATATTTCTTGTGTCTTCTTTGATAGGATTTTTAGACAAGTTTGTGAGTTTACTTTGATCTGCCTATTTGGTATTGTCAGTGATTCCTTGCGATATGCGTTTGGGCTTGAATTCATTTCTTGGTTCTGTCGTGTCGTCATTTTCCCATTTTTTTCTTTAGAAGAAAAGAAAAGGATTCATTTTCAAATTTATTGTTTTGAAGCATAAAACAATAAAAGAAATCTTTCACTTCTTTGTTTGGTAAAGTAGTTTAGGCTAGTTGTTTCATTTACCAAGGAAAAATAAAGTTTTCTTAAGTTCTTTACTTGAATACTTAGGACATAAAGTAGCTTGTAGTCAAGCAAAATATTGTTTTAAGTTTTTCTTTTCAAAGATATGAGAAAAGAAGTTATGAAAAGTTTGGTTAAAGAGTTTAAATTGTCAAATATTTAATTGTGAAGAAATAAGTACTTTTGTTTTGAGTATCATCTTATGCTCTTATATTTTGTCTCTTAAAGAACATCACTGGTTTCACTTCCATTCCTTTTGACTTAAGAAAACCACTAAAATTAACGCTTACTTAAAAGTTGCTAGACTTTCTGTTTGTAGGGTCCATCAATTTAGTCTAGGCTAGAGCCTTTATTTAAGATTGGAGAGGAAACTCTTTAAGGCTACAGAAAAAAAACATAAGAGTTTGAGCTAGGGAGTGCTTGAAAGTCCAGTAACCTTGAAAGTTATATGGGATGCCCCTCTAACACAAGGGCTAAACATGAGGTCATGTAAGGAAAGTTAGCGGAGATAACCCCTACAAAGCCGGACCAAGCGTAGTGGGGAACACATATAGAGGGATTATCTTGGGATTCCATTGATCGCATTTTCCACGGAGCTTCGTGGGTCTCGAATTCGTTCAAGATCCTCAGTCGTCTGTTATAATCAACAACCCAAATTTCACTTCTGGCAACTCTGCATTTGCTAGACTTGACAAGGTTATTAAACAAACCCATCTATCACGATCCACATTGGACTCCGATGCCAACCAAGTTTCCTTCAGACATTCCAAATTTTGAGGCTAAGCCTAACGAAGATCCAGGTGATCACGTGACTACTTTCCATCTATGGTGCTCATCCAACTCATTGAGAGATGACTCCATCCAGTTGCATTTGTTTTAACACACTCTCATCAAGAGTGTTGCGGAATGGTACATCGAGCTTGACCGCTCAAGATAGTCTTCCTTCAAAAAATTGGCAATGGATTTCTTAAAACATTTCCAATTACCTGTGAGATACGACGGTGACACCGAATTGCTGGCCAACTTTGAGCAGGAAAAATTGGACCACATCTCAGATCACATATGAGAATGGAAACGCTGAAAGAGTTTGATAAAAGTGTCAGTCCCACCATCATTCCTTCTTGAGTGGTTCCTTAAGTCTTTGGTACCCCAATTGTCTAAAGACATCACAACGTCGGGAGTCTTTTCAGAGGAATAAGAGATAATGAGATCTCAACAACTAGAGATGATTTACTCTCAGTCTGATTTACTTTACAAATTTTTTCCAGATGCACCATGGTCGATACTTGATAAGACCAGACAGATATTTGGACCACATGCTGATGGTATTGTTGGTTCAGCGCAAGCGAAGTCTGCTGATCAGCTATCAAATCAATTGCAGTAATTGTCAATACAATAGATAACGACCATCTAGACCACTGGTTCGACTGCTCCCTCTACCCAAAAGTCAGATGTACATAATGTGCAATCGACAAACCTGAAGGCCACCCAACAGCCTGATGGAAAGAATAAAAAATGAAAGAAGGGTAAGGGGGATAAGAAGCCTATTGATAATGATGGTTGGGGAAAAACTGAAAAATAATAATTCGAAGCATCCATGTAATATTTTCAAGGAAGACCATCCGACTCACTAGTTCCCTCGACTTGTGGAGGGCTAGACGTTATTGGCACAGCAACAACCTGTCATGTTAATGAATCCATTTTCACATGGGCATAATTTAGCTGAAGCCTCTTCAATCACAAAAGGGGTTGGTCAGGGACCCCCTCCATCTTCGAGTAATCCTTTGTCCATGAATGTGTACATGATTAAAGGTAGCATTGACATAACAACTAGGAAACATGACTACAAAATGCCAAACACCTATGAGAAGGGTAAATAAGTCGAAAACCCATCTCTTCCTCTCCAGATTGAGAATCCATTGGGTGAAACAATGATAGGCATCCCAAAATGTGCATTGAATAAATATTCCCACAACCCAAATGCAAGGGCCACCCAAAACTACTTTGTGGTGGAGGATTTGTCACAAACCCCTTATGCAATGTCTACTTTGGAAGTCCTCCAGAGCTTCCCTTCCTAGAGAAAGACTCGGTTAGCTTCCTTAGGATCTGCTGAGACTTGTAATTCGAGAACAATCATGCTTGATACGACCGACTTAAAATCCTGTCTTCCCTACCACGTAGAATTTCAGATAGTAGTGGCTTACACCATGAAAAATTTTACTCGAAACATTTTCCACAAGGTGGTTAATGATGGTGCCTCGACATGCGTGATGTATTTGGCATGTTGGAAGGCCATTGGACAACCTATTTTGTCTCAATCACCTACTCTTCTTACCACTTTCGACGGTCATTTGTTCCGATGACACAAAATCATCCCCGCATTCCCCATGCAGTTGGGGGGGAAGACCGTGTGCATCAAGGTTGAAGTGGTCGATGTATATCTCAACTATAATATCTTGTTAGGAAGGAGTTGGACCTATGCTATGCAAGTAGTTTTCACGATATTTTCCCATGTCTTGTTGTTTCCACACGAGGTCTGGATTGTGACCATTGATCAGTTATCCTTCTCTCCTCATGACCCTTCATCGGGGGTTTCCATAGTCCTAATGATTGATAACCCTCAACTCGACATCATCAATGTAGGGGTTGGTTTGTGCCCACCTTTGATGGGTACCTTCGATTACCCTCCTCCGATTAGATATGTCCATTACATGTCGACTGTCCCCGACCAGCATAGGGCCAAAATATTTTAAATCTTGTCATTTTGCACGACTTACTTTAATGATCCATGGAATATTCCTTCCCCATCAGCCATGATGGAAGGGATAGGGCACCATGGCATGGACATTCCTTTTTCCATGGCGGCAGTTTCATACTCTATAGTTCAACAAGATTTTACCATCCTTGATTTGATTCCCACACAGGAGTTAGATCCGGTTCTCGAGCCTATTTGGGCTCAAGGTTCCCTCACCGATAATGATTCTTTAGACTTGGTATTTCCCTTGGACGAGGCGATTATTAAGGCAATGACTAGTCTGGACAGACCCTGGGATGATCTCCATCACAGATCTTATTTTCTCCTAGAGTTAAGAAGAGTTGAAGCAGGAGAATTCACTCTGACTATGACTGGATATAAGACTTATCCTATCAATCCTTTGGCTATGCACGATGTTTACGATGAAGTAAATATGGAAACCATTTCTCAAATGATACCTATAGATATCTCTAGAACCCCTGGCATCATGGAGAATATATTCATTGGAGCGGACTGCTCCTGCAAGGAGATTTGAATCTACACAGATTTATTTAAAGAATTTCGCGATGTGTTTGCCTCGTCTTATGAGGAAATGCTAGGTATAGATCCAAGAATCGTTGAACATGAAATCATGACACATCCTAATGCTAATCCATTCCAAAAGAAGCTTCATCCATTCAATCCTAGAAAAACAACAACTATTAAGGTTGAAGTAGAGAAACTACTCCAAGCTGGTTTTATCTACCCCATCCAATTGACTCAATGGGTGTCAAATCATGTTCTAGTCAATAAAAAACAAGGTACAATTCGCGTATGTACAAACTTCCGTGATTTGAACAAGGCCTGTCCAAAGGATAATTTCCCCACACCATTTATTGACCAGATAGTCGATGAATGCGTAGGTTGTGAGGCCTTTTATTTCATGGATGGTTTTTCGAGATATAATCAGATACAGATCAATCCTGAAGACCAACACAAAATCGATTTCATCTGTTCATGGGGTACATTCGCTTATTGAAATATTCCTTTTGGTCTGAAAAATGATGGAGCTATGTTTCAACGGGCCATGTCTTTTTCTTTCCATGATCTCAAACACATAGTTGAGGCTTATCTCGATAATTTAGCATCATGATCTCACAAGAGAGATGAACATCTCGCATACCTCCGAATTATCTTTGAGCGATGTCGCTACTACTAGATCTACTTGAATCCAAACAAATGCATATTTTGCATAAGATTGGGTCATCTGTTAGGTTTCATAGCTTCAACAACAGGGATCATGGTCGATCCTCTAAAGGTTAAGGCGATAGTTCAGTTTCCTTCCCCATGCACAGTCCCTTAGCTTCAAAGTCTACAGGGAAAATAATTTTTTTTACGACGTTTCATCGAAAAATATGTCGAGATCACAAAGGGTTTCATGTGTTTACTAAAGAAGGGTGTTCCTTTTCATTGGGATGAAGCCACTCAATGCTCTTTCAAAGCGTCGAAATGCACCCTCACATATACCCCTCTAATGCGGCCACCCAATTATAATAAAGATTTCTTATTGTACTTGGCCACTAAGGAGTCGACCATCGGTATGGTCTTGGTTCAGGAGGATGATTTTCTCTCAGAATATGTGATTTATTACCTGATTTAAGGCATGGTTGGACCAAAACTCAATTATTCCCACATTGGAAAACTTGCATTGGAAACAGTTCATGCTGTCCAACGGTTCCGTCATTACATCTTGTTCCATAAGACCATCGTCATTGCTATCATGAATCTGTTTCAATACATGTTGACATGATGTGTGATCAGGGGAAAGATTAGTATATGGATATTTATCCTCCAAGAATCCGAATTGGATTTTGTCTCGGTGAAATCAATTTTTTTTTTTGTCTTTGTGGAACTCATATCGGAACTTCCGGTCAAATCAGGCGATGTTATACCTGAAAAGTCTCTTATCAAAGGAGACATGTTTTTGATCGTGTCTTTGGATCCCTGGTAGAGAGATATACTAGTCTATCTCCAGACTTTGAAGTTCCCTACCTCTTATTCTCATGATGAGCATAGCCATATACGCCATCAGGAAAAAAATTGTCTCATACTTGAGGACACCCTCTATCGTCGAGGTGTAGATTGCATCCTTCGCCAATGTCTCACTCATGATGAAGAAGAAATCATGCTTAGCAATAGACACACTAGATCATGTGGCGGTCACTTGTCTGGGTTGGAAACAACCCAAAATTATCTATCAGCCAGTTGCTTTTGGCCAACGTTAATCCAAGATTGTGTTGAATCAGTCAAGAAATGCCACCTGTGTCAGATCTTCTCTTGGAATATGAGGGCACACCCCACTCGCATGTTTCCCATTATCACAGTTGGTCCCTTCACTAAGTGGGGGATTTATTATGCTACATGCAACCCTCCTTCTACAAGAGGGAACCTTTATATCATCATAGAAGTAGACTACTTCATGAAGTGGGTTGAAGCTATGCCAATGTTTAAAGATGATGGCGAGACCACAATTCTCTTTTTGTTTAACCAGATAATAGCAAGGTTTGGCGTCCCAAGAGAAATTGTCACTGACCATGGAAGTCACTTTCAAAACAAAATGATGTCTGAGTTAACATCAAAGATTGGGTTGAGGCAAGAACATTCATCACCCTACTACCCACAAGTGAACGGTCAGGTGGAAGGTGTGAATAAATCCATTAAGACTATTTTATAGTGAACGATCAATTCGGCCATGCCAAATTGGCATTTGATGTTGTACTCAACATTATGGGCCTACCGAACGTCTGTTAAGACTGCAACCATTTTATCACCTTTTAAACTCATTTATGGGATGGAATTAGTCTTGCCTATAGAGTGCCAGATCCCCTCTCTAAAGTTGGCAGTACAGTTATTGCCAGACACTTCACTGCTTGAAGAGTGTTTATTATATCTTGAGTAGCTCGAGGAGCAGCATCGGGATGTAGCCTTGGCTAACGAGGCTCACAAACAAAAATTCAAGTGTCAGTATTATTGGTCCATCCATCCTCAAATTGTCTCTGAAGGTGACCTTGACCTAGTCTATGACCAAGATAAATACCCCCTGGGGGCAAGCAAGTTCAAACCCAGGTGGTTCAGACCTTTCATCATGAAGGAGGTTCTAAAGAAGGGCGCTTATCGTCTGGTGGAATTTGAGTGAAATGATTTGGCAGAGCCTAGAAATGGGCTCTACCTCAATAAGTATTACTCGTAGGTGGGTCACCTTGAGTGACTTCTTGTAACATATGTATAGTCTTATACATTTTATTTTTAGTTTTTGTCTTTTGGTTTTATGGATGTGTCATTTTTGATGTCATCTTTTTCATTGTCGTAGATGTCAAGTGAATCAGAGGTGTTCGTTGGGTTTGCGGATGGCTCTAGCCAGCACACTCAGAGTCTTGCTTCCGTAGCTTGGGTGATTGTCACACCTCAGGGCCAGTTGCTATCTTCAGGAGGTATCTGTTTAGGTGATGCCACAAACAATGCCGCCGAATACATCACAGTATTAGAGTTGGTCCGTGATGCTTTATTGCATGGTATCTCTCACCTATGGGTCTACTTACATGCTCAACTAGTTATGTCTCAGTTAAATAGGGTTTACTGTGTTTACGATCCTACACTACACCGACGGTTTCTTAGGGTACATATCTTAGAACAAATATTTGATTACATTACACACATCCATGTTCCTAGGAGATTGAATCAAATCATGGGTACTCTAGCTAATCGTGTATTAGATTAGCATATTGCAAACATGTAAGAAAACACACACACACACACACACATGAAAATACATTTCTAAAATAGATGTAATCCATAAAGCGTAAAAATATGTAACATATGCATATATATATCAAAAATATCAGAGTACAAGGGTGGGCACAAGTGCCTCAAAAATATGTCTAGTAAAGAGTCACGGGTCTTATGCCCTCAAAAATATACAAAAAGTTCTCTCGTCACATAAGTAGTCTATCTTAGCTAAGGGTGGGGCATGTTGGCCCTTCTGTAGTGAACAAAAAAGTTTTCCAAACGCCCGAAGAGCTGGACCCAGGTCCATAGCACCCCAACTACATGAGGTTTTATCGACGGTGGGAGATCCTCTATCTCTTCCACAGGGACTGTATGAGTGAGCACAGTAAGGTTTCTTTCTACCCATCTTAATAATCTCTCGCCCTCTCTGGATGGAGGCCCCCCTGCTGCTGTTGCTAGTCTGACGACTCCAGCTAGTCCTGCCTTAGGTCATGGACGTCGCCTAGTCCTCGATAAGTTTGTTGGACACGCTGGTCCCACATATGTACATAACATATATGTAAGTGTCAGATACTCTGATATACAAAACAAAATGATATATATAAAAAGACATAAAAATTAAATAACTTTGAAAAGAAAACTTACCCATCTCTCCTCGCTCCGCTCCGGGAGGTACAAGCATGTCAGGATCTCTAGAAAAATAGATCCTGGCATAGGGGTAGTCCTCTATTGTCAAAATATTCCATGACCACTAGTCAAAAAACTTGTCATCAAAGGCCTCGATGGTCCTCTCTCCCCCTTGTCGTGGAAATAGCGTTGCCCATCTACATAGTGCTGGGAGAGAGGCCTCGTGCCCTCATATAGTCTCTCGAGGAATGAGACTGGGTACCCTCTCGGAGAAAAAAGAGAACAAAACGGTCCCAAACCCAAAGTTACAGTGCTCCTGTATCTAACACTCTGTTATTTGTCTCTTCATGTAATCCAGCATGGTGGTACTCCAGTCGAAAATACATGCATTTAAGCACTGTACTGCATAATGCATGTGCGCCTAGAAAGCCTGATGTAAAGCCACAGATCCAATGATCTGCCCAATGAGTAGAACTATCACTTTGAGTGATAGGTTTCCGATCTTATGTATAGGCACCTAATAACCTACTATTGGACACACCTACCACACTTAGAGGGGGGGTGAATGAGTGTGGGGCTCTTTTTCAAAACTTCCCTCTTTACATAAAACTCCTTAGTTAACATTCAACATTTATTCATTACCCATTGTCGTCATTTATAACCAGTTAGATGTGAACATATATCAACAACATATATTAGAAACACATATCATCAATAAATCATAACCACAAGGAACACAAAGAACACAAGATGTATGTACAATTTTTCTTTTTATTATGGACAACAATTTAGGGGTTTATCAAAAAACTTAATAGAGTACAGCTCTACAAGAGCACCATCTCTATAATGCAAGACTCAGCTTACACCCTCAGCACCAGCTGAGATGAGGCAACAATCCTCAACATATATCAATATGTCAACAATTACGTGACTTGTCAGTAGTGTAGGCAACGTGTGTACGGGCCCTGGCTCACTACAGCCCGCGTATGCACGCGTTCGGTGTATACAACAACCTGTGTATACCTTCTAAGCTGTTAGGGTTTGTCCTTTTAGATCAACTTAGATTCTCTGCAATCAATATATCATTCTCTTTTGTCTCTAACTATCCAATTTGACCATCAACCAACACATCCAAGCTCTCCAATAGCTTGCTCATGCTCCACAACAAATGAATATGAATGATATCTCAATCATGTAGAAACAACTAGTATACCATATCAATCATGTCACCACTGAATCACAAGAGTATTGATCACTCCATCAACCAAATCATCCAAACTGAATCATATCATAGAAGCCATACCAAGATTTCCCTAAGCATTCACAACACATCAAACAATAGTATCCATCAAGACAATAATGTCACCATACCAGTGTCTCAGTGATAGATCTAAGGCCACAGAATGCAAATCTGGAACCTGCATCATCATCCAAGAGCTTGGCACCAACTCAAACACAAATCTCCATGATTTTATCCATTATATGCTCCATGTACACAGTCAGACCACATACATACTCACCCTATACACAGCCAACCTACATATACCTTCAATGTATATGCACCCTATACACAGACAACCCACGTATGCATCAGAAAATAGGGTTTTTTGTGAATCTGAGAATTTTTTCGTCAAGATCTCTGACATTGCTGAAACTTTGATGAATCCATGAGATCCTCCTCTCACTCTCTTCCTCAGAATAGATCTTCAATCATTCTCAATATATCCACACCAATAGGATGCTCTCACAAGAATCTCTCCATCAATACTCCAAAAGATATTCACAAGAAGCTCTCCATTGATCCACAAAAAGGATGATCTACAAGAGACCATAGCTATCTTATTTATACTTTCATCCTCTAGGTAACTTAACCCATTTTTAGGTTACTTAACCCATTTCTAGGTCACTTAACCTATTTTCCTTAATTTAGGGTTAACCACTTTCCATGAATAGAAAGTTCTCCAATACTTTATGATTTAAATATTCCTTCTTGATTTTGTCACCTTACTTTGTCATTTAAATAATCTTTCTTGATTTTGTCACTTCTCTTTATTATTTAAATAATCCACCTTGACTTTCTTACTTGAATTTGTCATTTAAATAATGATTTCTTATTTTCAAGCACTTTGACTTCTTTGACCTTTTGGGGCTTCAAGCCATCATATGGGGGTCCTTCAACTTCGTAAAGCCATAACTCTCAAACCGTGAGGAGTTATGTGACATTCCACATACCACCGGAAATGGCATGAAAAGAAATATCCATCTAGGATAGGTTCACCAACAACTTCATTGATCTTCATCTTATTATTTCATCTACAAGCATGGGTCCTCCAACTGTTCTTCTAGGATAACTCAATCCGCAAAGTGTCTTCCCATGAGGGATTTCACCATAAGGGGACCACTTTGGAGTTCATCCATTTGTGCACCTTATCAATCATGATAAGACAATAATGAGTCATCTTTTCATCAAAAAAACTATGCATCATCATGTATCAATGACAACTCATTGATCCATCTTCATCTATGCATCATATCAATGATCCCTATTTATCAATTGGTTTCCACTTTGAAATTTATCATTCTCATCAAAGATAATTCATCATATCAATCAACAACCAATCAAGACTATCAATCAATCCATCACTTGACATCAATCAATCACTTGACATCAATCAATCAAACCATTGGCATCGATGACACCATGATCCAATAATCTCCCCCTTTGGCATTGATGGCAACACTAACATTGTTGTCAACACCAATTACCAATTATTGATGTCAAACATGTAGACAAGGCATGCTCTACATCAATATTCATCAATCATATCGATATGACTATCTCTCCCTATTAGTAAACATCAATCATATCATCAATAGTCAATGTGACTATCTCTTCCAATCAATAATCATCAATCACATCAATGTGACTATCTCTCCCCCTTTGACATCAATGGAAAAGGGCATTCTTGTCTTGGGTCTGCTCCCCCTGCTTGAACTCTTCTTGGGGATTCTCCCCCTGCTTTCTTCTAAAAAATATCTCCCCTTTTGAACAAGGGATATCACTTTGAAGTAATTCTGAAAATACATCGAACATATTCTCCCTATGACCCTTGCTCCCCCTGAAATTATGCTTATGTTCTTTTTCTTCAAATATAGGGCTCTTTTCTAAGTATGCATCTGATAAATGTCTCCTCCAAGAATCATGGGAAGAATAATGACTCCCCCTAAGGGTATGTATCCCCCTATATTCTTTGCAATATGAACAATATGTTACCATATGACGATCCTTGGACCTTTTCATGCATCAAACTCATGCCATACCAACCATCATGAAGAAAAATATATGTCAATGATATAGAATCATGAGTAAAATATCGACATGCCAACATGTGCATCTACCAATATTCCATCCATGTGCATCCACCAATATGTCAACCATGTGCATCCACCAATATGCCAACCATGTGCATATACCAATATGCCAACCATGTGCATCCACCAATATGCCAATCATGTGCATCTACCAATATGCCAACCATGTATCATATCACTCATGATATATAACCATGTATCAAACAAATACCAATTTTTGTGCTAATCAATTAATACCAATAGCATAGTATCATCAAGCATATGCCATATATGAGTGTACCAAAACATGTACACCACCATGCACCAATACCACAAAATGATGAATCCTATACATGTATGCCAAATCCTCCATAAAACATGTGCCAATCATCCTACTAGTAGGTACTTCTACCAATGTACTAGAAGTGTACCAATCATGCATCAAATATCAATGATGTACAACATGATCATCTCATCAAATCACCAACTACATGTCTCAATATGTAGCCCATCCATATGCCAAATGTATGCACCATGATATCCAACATATTCTTATAATCATAAGATATATCAATGAAACTCAAATATGTACCAGCCATGTACCCCAACATTTTATTTTATATAATCCAATAGATGAGAATTTGATCAAAATCAATCCATACTCATGGGTTAGTGCCATGTACCCAAGATATATTTTACATCGTCACCTTACATGATCTAACATAGAACCATGAAAAATTGCAGCAAATAGTGTCAGAACCTGCAATAAACAATGTCAAACCCTCCTGTTAGAAACATTTCTTGTAAGGGGGGGGGGAAATATGAAGAGGCAGGTAAAAACTCGCTTACCCTAAGTTCAGGGCATGGATGCATCTGTGGATTAAGAAGAGAGGAGATCTGAGTGATGAGGATCTACGCACCTAGATCTATGGTCGGGAGCGAATTCTGGAACCCCCCTTCCTGCCATTATACCTTTAAATGGAGGGGGGGGAGTCCAGAATTGGGTGCACACCTCCCCGATGACCATGATCAGAATGCCCAGCTCAATAGGTGAGGTTTCATTCCGAACCCCCCTTGCCTTTCTGGCTTTAATCAGAGTGGGGGG
>JZKD02S1696784.1:347302-364268 GCA_000966675.3 Picea glauca
GGAGGAATCTTCTAGAAGTAGAACCTTCTAAGAAGTCCTCTTACATTTATTATATCTAACTACCATAGTGGGTCTTATTTAATAATATAATGGATCTAGTCCACCCCACTATTATCACTATGGGCCCTCTGGCCCCCCCCACTACCTCTCTATCTACCTTACATCACCACTCCTTGGGGCACATTCATGTATGCCAAAATTCCTTTTGGATTGATGAATGCAGGAGAAACATTTCATTGAGCCATGGACATAGCCTTCATCGGGAAGAAAGATCAGTTTGTGGTAATCTATCTGGATGACATCACAGTCTTCTCCAGGTCAGATAGGGAGCATTGTTGTCACCTGAGGAAAGTTTTCTTGAAGTGTCGAAGGTTTGGCCTTTCCCTAAACCCCAAGAAATCTTTGTTTTCTATGAAGGAGGGGAAGCTATTAGGCCATATAGTATCAGCAGAGGGAGTGAGGATTGATCCTAGATAGGTAAAGGCAATTCAGACCCTGTCACTTCTCAGATCTAAGAAGGAAGTTCAGGCCTTTTTGGGGAAGATAAATTTTCTGAGGAGATTTGTCTCAAATTTTACTGAGCTGGTGAAACACATCACATCCATGATCAGGAAGGGAAATGACGTTAAATGGACTACTGAACCTAGGGAATATTTTATCCAAATAAAGAAGGCATTGACTGAGGCACCTATGCTGATCAGTCCTGGTTATTCCAAGGATTTCCTGATTTTTTCTTTTTCTTCTTTTGATACAGTAGCAATGGTCTTATTGCAAAAAAATGAGGAAGGGTGAGAGAAAACCATTTCATTCTTTAGAAAGGCATTGAGAGACACAGAAGCCTGGTACGAGATCATGGATAAGCAGGCCTATGCCTTGGTGAAAGCTCTCAAAGCTTTCAGAGTCTATGTCTTTCACTCAAGGATCATTGCATACGTTCCTTCAGCCTCTGTGAAGGACATTCTTATACAGCCTGACATAGATGGGAGAAGAGGTAAATGGATTGCCAAGATCTTGGAGTTTGATCTAGAGATTAAGCCCACCAAGTTGATATGGGGTAGGGTTTAGCCAAGTTGCTAGCTAAATCCAATTGTGAAGCCTTGGGGATTAGCTCCATCAACACTTGTTCAGAAAATCAACAAGCCAAGTCATCCAACAAGGGTTCTCAGAGTGACTTATCACTAGCAGAAAGCACCTGGTACAGAGATATTTTGTATTTTCTGCAAGAATTGAGGCCTCCTGATGGAATGGGAAAGAGAAAGGCAAGATATTTAAAGCTCAAGGTGGTCAGATATTGCCTTGTTGACCGAGTTTTATACTGGAAAGACCCTCTAGGGGTATTTTTAAGGTGCCTGAATCCACAAGAAGCCCAGAGAATTATGTTTGATTTCCATAGTAGCCTTTGTGGGGGTCATCATTTCTGGAAGACCATAGCTCACAAAATCCTCAGGGCTAGGTATTACTGGCCCACTTTATTCACTGATGTATGTAAAGGAATAAGAGTTTGCATCAAATTCCAAAAGTTCTCAGGAAAGCAGCAACTCAAATCGCTTCCACTAAAGCCTGTAGTAGTTTTGGCACCCTTTCAGCAGTGGGGATTGGACTTCATTGGAGAAAATCATCCTCCCTCAAGCAGCCAAAACAGATGGATCTTGACTGTGACATATTATTTCACCAAGTGGATAGATGTTTCCCCCACCAGGAGTACTTCTCACAAAGTAATTATCAGCTTCCTAGAGGACATCATAGCCAGATTTGGTTTCCCTAGAAGAATTGTCACCGATAATGCCACCTCTTTCAGTTCTGGGCCTCTCGTTAAGTTCTATGACCAGTTTGATATTTCATTAGTTCATTCCACTCCCTATTATCCTCAAGGAAATGGACTGGCAGAGTCTTCTAATAAAGGCCCGATCAAGCTCATTAAAAGATTATTGGAAGACAATAAAAGGGCCTGGGATTCAAAACTCAAATTTGCTCTATGGGCTGATCAAGTGACCAAAAAGAGGTCCCTGAAAACCTCACCTTTCCAACTTGTTTATGGGACAGAGGCTATTTTTCCTACGCAACTCGCTTTATCTATGGTGAAATTCTTCGAGGATCTTAAAGGAGAACCAGACCATATGGTTAGGAGAATTCATCAAATGGTGGAAGTGTAGTAGATTAGGGAGCAGGTAATGAATAGGGCCTACAGTCATCAGCAGAAGATCAAGAAAACCTTTGATAGGAAGAGTAGGGAAAAAGATTTTGATTTGGGTGATCTGGTGCTCAAGTGGGATGCATCTAGGAAAGATAGAGGCAAGAACAATAAGTTTGATGCCCTCTGGATTGGGCCTTTCAGAATATCTAAAGTATTCTCAAACAACACTTACAAGTTGCAGGATTTGGAAGGTAAAGAAGTTTTTAATGGCCCAGTTAATGGGAATTTCTTAAAAAAATGTTTTTTCTGAGCCAGAGACGGCTCCTCTGTTTTTGTAAATATTGTTTTCTATTTTCGGCTTAATAAATGACTCTGTAGCCCAAAAGCTAGGCACTGAAGCTGTGGAATGAGTTCTTAGAGCATCACAGGGATGAATTTATCCCCCATGGAGCCTAATGTTAGAAAAATTTCTTGTAAGGGGGGAAAAAGATGAAGAGGCGGGTAAAAACTCACTTACCCTAAGTTCGAGGAATGAATGTGCCTGTGAATTAAGAAGCGAGCAGATCTGAGCAACGAGGATATACGTGCCTAGATCTATGGTCAGGAGTGCATTCCGGACCTCCCCCCCACCATTCTACCTTTAAGCATAGGGGGGGGTCCAGAATCGGGTGCGCACCTCCCCGACGACCATGATCAGAACACCCAGATCAATGGATGAGGTTTCATTCTGGACCCCCCTTGACTTTTTGGCTTTAATTGGGGGGGTCCAGAATGATGGGAGATTAATGTGGGGCCTCCTTCTTGACGTGTCACCTTCTGTACCATCCTTCCCCCTTGTAAATGTGGTGACTCCTCCTTGCATCTACCCCCACTTCTTCCAAATCACTTACTGCCTCCCTTTTCCCCTGTCACCTATCCACTCACCCTCATAGTATGTGTCTCTCCCCCCCTCATTCACCTCCACCTCAATGTCATTCACCATTCACTTGTACCCCTGCGCTCCATGTTGCTCATGCCTATGTCCTATCCATGACCCGTGGAATTCCTCATCTGATGTCACAACTCCCATTTATTCACTATCACCCCTGTCATACCCTCATCCATGTCCACCATAGAGGTCCCCGCGCAGCAGTCCAACGAAGCATCATCCAAAGGAGTATTGTTCAGCTGATCTAGGTGGCACCATTAGGAGACCACCACGTCTCAAAAGACAGAGTTGACCGAGGTTGTTCCCAGTCCCAATGAAGAAGTTATTGAGGTAGTTGTTGGTGGTTAGATATCATCTCTGCCATAAATGGAAAGTCCAACGATGAATTAAAAGCACGTCGGTTCATCCGCCAGACTGTCAGGTGTTCGGTTGCATCTAGCATAGGTGCATGATCGTTCAGAGACTGCATGTGCAGATTGTCAGTGGACATGTAGACACAATGTTTTTAATGTAGCATCTCGGTTTCGCTGTTGGTTTTTTCTCTTTGAGTATATGTAGGCAATTTTTCCATTTTGAAAAGCATCGATGGTAGAGCGAAGCTCCTGACTGTAAAGTTTTAGTAGACGTCTCTAGTTCTCTGGTTATGCATCTGTATGTAAGATTTCTTGTTTAATGACAGACAATTTCCTTACCCCATCTAGTTTTCATCTCATACCGAGGGAGTTCATGATTGACTGATTCACATGAATTATTGCAATTATGTCACGATAAAGGATTTATTGTTGCATTGTTGTATTCTCCAGTTTTCTGCGTTTAAATGTAAGAAGATCTTTCATTTAGATGTTTTATCCTATAGTTTGTTAGAAACCTGATGTTTACAATAGACCTTTTCATTTCTCTTATACAAGTCTTCCCCCTATTCACCCTTACTACAACTCACTATCTAAAGTTTATCTAAGACCTCACTTGCTCATGCATGCTTGGCCTAGTTTCAGAGTTAAAACAATGTTGTTCTGAGTTAACTTCCATTTGATCACCCCTTTTTATAAACAAATCATGACATAAAATGATGGGTGTCAGGCTCTGCTCCTACTGCAATCCAGGAGTGACTTCCATCGCCAACACCTGCAACACAGATTTATACCATCACATCAAGTTGCAACCCATGTGCATTTCCTTTTTCCCAAGGCTTTACCACATATACGCAGATTGCTGCACAACAGAGCGCATGTGTACATGACCTATTCAAGGTCAGCTAGCGTATGTACATGACTATCACCACGATCACCCATGTATGCCTCAGTAGATGACACTTTTGAACTTTCCTTCAGTCTTTCATTCTGATCTGGTTGTTGTGTCTTCTTCACCCACTTCTGTAGATGTCCCTTCTCTTCAAAACTTGAGCTCTAAGCATCCATATTTTCAATTATTTCTCCCTTTCTTACTTCATTCCTTCTTCTAGCCATGCTATGCGAAGTCCTCATCATGGAATTTCTTCTTGTGTTCCAACACTCCTGGGATTTGTGGCCAAATCCACTATAGCTGTAGCATCTCATGGAGTTACAGTGAACAATAATATGTCCTACTTGATCACATCTCCAACATCTTATGGTGTTATAGAATCTTCCATTATATCTCCTTTCATAAGATCTACATTCAAAATATTTGTGACCGTATCCATTACATGAATAACAATGCCCATGAAAAATACTTTCATACCTTTGCTTTAGTGTTCCAAAAGTAGCTTCTTGATGTCTTGCTTGCTTTGTTCTTTTGGAATTTTCCTTGCCTTGTGTAGATGGTTGTTTTGAAACATTGTCTTCCTTCTTTGATGGACTTATCTCATGCATATTTGAGGTGCTTGCTTCTCCTTTGTATCCAATACCTGATTTATCACATGATGATCTTTGACTTTCCAAGATCACATCCAAGATTCATGAGCTATTCAAAAATTTGTTTGACTTTTCCACCCTCTTTCTAAGGTCAACAATTTCATCTTCTAGCTTACAACATGAATCTTCCTTTCCATTTATTTGAATCTTAAATAGTTCCTCTATTCTTTTGGCTTCTTCAATTTGGGTCTTGAGATGGACAATGGTTTCAAAACATTTTCTAATCTCATCATCTATATTCATATCTTATTTTCCATTCTTTAGTCTTGTCATCTCTTCCTCCTTTTCTTCTAATTTAGAACTCTCTTCTTGTTCTTTGAGCATTCCCTTTAACTTCAATATGTACCATTGACTCCTCCTAAGAAACTTCTTAGTGTTATCCGAAAGATAGTTATATCGTGTATAAAAATGATCACTCCTATACATGTATAAACCCTCTTCAATTTCCTTTTGAAGTTCTAATAGATTTTCTTCTATTCTTTCCATGGGATAACTATCATCAAACTTTACACAAACTGTTTCTAGATCATCTTCTTCACTTGATAAAAATTCAACATCATCACACTTTTAATCATTGCAATCAAGAGTCTTTGGAGATTCTTTACCTTCAATATCTTCCTTCTTGCCAACACCATCACATGATTCTTTGCCTTCATTTGAAATGTCTTCAAGATCTTCCTTTGTGCTATCATTACTTGATTCTTTATCTTCATTTGAAATGTTTTCAAAATCACATTTAGAAATAATGCATTCAAGGATTTTTGGAGATTCTTTACCTTTGATAATATTGATGGAGTGATATTCAACATCTTCTTTCTCCTTCTTGCTTTGATATGTCTCCTCTAGATTTAGCCATAGATCCTTGGAGGAAGTGCATTGTTCCATTCTTTCTTTGATAGGGCTTGAGAGTCCACTAAGAATGGTCTTAAGAGAAAATGCATCATTCTTCTTTCCTTCCCTTTGAACTCCAAACTTTGACTTGTTCTTCAATGGAACTGATCCACTAATGGATGCCTTCCAAATAGATGCTCCCATTGTCTTCAAATACACTCTCATCTCTATTCTCCAAGTAGAATAGTTTTCCTCATCAAGGATTGGAACTTCATCATCCATTTGTGTGTCTATGGATCTCCTTCAAGATTGTTAAGGTTTGTAGTGAAGGCCCTCTCTGATACCAATTATTGGACACACCTATCACACTTAGAGGGGGGAATGAGTGTGGGGCTCTTTTTCAAAACTTCCCTCTTTACATAAAACTCCTTAGTTAACATTCAACATTTATTCATTAGCCATTGATGTCATTTATAACCAATTAGATGTGAACATATATCAGCATCATATATTAGCAACACATATCATCAAAATTCATCACCACAAGGAACACAAGGAACATAAGATGTATGTAAAATTTTTCTTTTTATTATGGACAACAATCTGGGGGTTTATCAGCAACAACTAAATAGAGTATAACTCTACAAGAGCACCAAATCTATAATGCAAGACTTAGCTTACACCCTCAGCACCAATTGAGATGAGGAAAAAATCCTCAATAGATATCAATATGCCAATAGGTACGTGACCTGTCAGTAGTGTAGCCAGTGTGTGTACGCACCCTAGATCACTACAACCCGTGTATGCATGCGACCAGTGTATACAACAACCTGCATATACCTTTTGAGATGTTAGGGTTTGTCCTTCCAGATCAACTCAGATTCTCTGCAATCAATACATCATTCTCTTCTGTCTTTGACTGTCCAATCTGACCATTAGCCAACACATCGAAGCTCTCCAATATCTTTCTCATGCTCCACAAAAAAAGAATATGAATGCTTTCTCAATCATGTAGAAACAAATAGTATACCATAGCAATCATGTCACCACTGAATCACAGGAGTATTGATCACTCCATCAATCAAATCATCCAAATTGAACCATATCATAGAAGCCATACTAAGAATTCCCTAAGAATTTAGAACACATCAAACAATAGTATCCATCAAGAAAATAATGTCACCATATCAGTGTCTCAGTGATAGATCTGAGGCCATAGAATGCAGATCTGGAACTTGCCTCATCATCCAAGAGCTTGGCACCAGCTCAAACAAAAATATCCATGATATTATCCACTATACGCTCCCTATACACAGTCATCCCACATACATACTCACCCTATACAAAGCCAACCAACGTATACCTTCAATGTATATGCACCCTATACATAGACAACCTGCGTATGCATAAAAAAATAGGTTTTTTTTTAAATCCGAGAATTTTTCCGTCAAGATCTCCGACATTGCCAAAACTTTGATGCGTCCAAGATATCATCCTATCGCTCTCTTCCTCAGAATAAATATTCAATCATTCTCAAGAGATCCACACCAATAATATGCTCTCACAAGAATCTCTCCATCAATACTCCAAAAGATATTCACAAGAATCTCTCCATTGATCCACAAAAAGGATGATCTACAAGAGACCATAGCTATCTTATTCATACATTCATCCTCTAGGTCACTTAACCCATTTTTAGGTTACTTAACCCATTTATAGATCACTTAACCTACTTTACATATTTTAGGGTTAACCAATTTCCATGAATAGAAAGTTCTCCAATACTTTATGATTTAAATATTCCTTCTTGATTTTGTCACCTTACTTTGTCATTTAAATAATCTTTCTTGATTTTGTCACTTATCTTTATTATTTAAATAATCCACCTTGACTTTCTTACTTGACTTTATCATTTAAATAATGAATTCTTCTTTTCAATCACTTTGACTTATTTGACCTTTTGGGGATTCAAGCCATCAAATGGGGGTCCTTCAACTTCGTAAAGACATAACTCTCAAACCGTGAGGAGTTATGTGACATTCCACATACCCCCGGAAATGGCATGCCAAGAACTATCCATCTAGGATAGGTTCACCAACAACTTCATTGATCTTCATCTTATTATTCCATATAAAAGCATGGGTCCTCCAACCGTTCTTCTAGGATAACTCAATCTGCAAAGCGTCTTCCCGTGAGGGATTTCACCATAAGGGGACCACTTTGGAGTTCATCCATTTGTGCAACTTATCAATCATGATAAGAAAATAATGAATCATCTTTTCATCAAAAAAACTATGCATCATCATGTATCAATGAAAACTCATTGATCCATCTTCATCTATGCATCATATCAATGATCCATCTTTATCAATTGGTTTCCACTTTGACATCTATCATTCTCATCAAGGATAATTCATCATATCAATCAAAAACCAATCAAGACTATCAATCAATCCATCACTTGACATCAATCAATCACTTGGAATTAGTCAATGACATCAATCAATCAAACCATGGGCATCAATGACAACATGATCCAACACCTACTTTCTTAGTACCAGCCTCACAATGGAGTCCAATAAACTCCTTAATGTTGTGAGGCCTGGAGGGAAAAGTGTGCAAATTGACTGGATTCCCTCTCCTCAAGAGACCAGTCAGGAAGTAAATTTCCTTAGTCGTTTGAGTCAACGACTGCCCCTCGAGCATAAATGCCTCTACATCTGGATGCCAGTAATCTATCAAAGCATTTAGAAACCTGGGTTTTTCCCTCATAAATAGACACTGGAAGAACTTTAACAACCCGCATTGTGACAAAACAACGATAGCAGTAGGGTTCTCGGTAACCAAAAAATCAATGTCCTCATGCTCCCTCTCTCTCCAATGAACATACATCTTGCAAAATGACAAGTGGATGGAGAGTTAACTCTTTTTTTTTTATTTTTTCACTTGTTTGAGGGTGTATGCGGGTTGTATTGAGGACAATCGCATGTGCACGCGGGAAAATTATTTTATGCCCACGTGTACACATGGGCTATGCTTGGATATCCCACGTACATGCACGACCGACCTCTTTAAAGGTCAGCGCCCCCCCAAAACACAAAAATGAATGCAAAAAAGGAAGAAGGAAATGCAAGAGAGGTTAGTGTGTACTTACTTGGTCAAAACGAAAGTTCGTTTCGTCCACTGAAGCTCCTGGAATCAACTATTTCGGAAAAAGGGTGTTTTTTGACTTTTGGTCAATTCTCAATTTATAATGGTGATAATGAGCTGCCAGATTTCTATTTATAGACTTTTTGGCCCCTTTTGTCATTTTTTGGACCCTTTTTGTCATTTTTTCTAGCTTGAAAATCATTTAGTATGGTTCTTGAGTTTCTTGGGGGATGTTATGATACATGTTACTTTGGGTATTGGGAAATTTTTTGAGAGTTGGGTCATTTTTAAAGGTCTTTTGGTAAAAAGTCATTTTTTCAACTTTTTGCATCTAAGTTAGGATTCCACCTCCGCTTTTTGCATCTCATTTTCTTTCTCTCTTTGACATATGATCGACCCCACCGAATTGTGACACATAATCCTCACTCCTGCTCTAGAAGTGTCGTACTTTTGTGGTAGAGACTACTTTCACATGGATTCCCTAGGTAGATCCTGGTTGCATTTTGGCGTCCATGACGTCGCTAAATGATTATAGGCTTGGGAGTCATTATTAGTTTTTCCTGATTATGAGTTTTAGCCTCATTTGCATGATTCATTATCACTCTTGACCTCACCCTCAGGACTCCCAAAACACAACGGGTCTTCTTTTAAGCCCTTTTCAGACCCTCTAAACATGAAAAGATTGATGAGCGATCTTGTTTCCCTTCACGCTCGTTAAAATGAAATTTGAAGGCACGTATGTCCGGTAGTAGTTTACCCCTTTTTCTGTTCGGATGGTCAAAAGTACGAAAAAATGTATACTCTAGGAGCCTCGGTTCTCTAGAAGAGTATCCTCAGGTATAAATTTAACCCTTTTTCAGGCCGGAGGGACTAAATTTATGAAAAAGGAACCCCCACAGATTCCTTAGTTAAGCTCTTTTCAGACTCCCTAAAATTGAAAATATGGTCGAGTGAACTTGTTTCTTCACACTCGTTAAATTGGTCCAGAAGAACATCCCTTAAGAACTCCATAGTTAAGCTCTTTTTAGAAACTTCTTAGTGTTATCTGAAAGATAGTTATAGCATGTATAAAAATGATCACTCCTATACATGTATAAACCCTCTTCAATTTCCTTTTGAAGTTCTAATAGATTTTCTTCTATTCTTTCCATGGGATAACTATCATCAAACTTTACACAAATTGTTTCTAGATCATCTTCTTCACTTGAGAAAAATTCAACATCATCACACTTTGAATCATTGCAATCAAGAGTCTTTGGAGATTCTTTAACTTCAATATCTTCCTTCTTGCCAACACCATCACATGATTCTATGCCTTCATTTGAAATGTCTTCAAGATCTTCCTTTGTGCTATCATTACTTGATTCTTTATCTTCATTTGAAATGTTTTCAAAATCACATTTAGAAATAATGCATTCAAGGTTTTTTGGAGATTCTTTGCCTTTGATAATCTTGATGGAGTGATCTTCAACATATTCTTTCTCCTTCTTGATTTGATATGTATCCTCTAGATTTATCCATAGATCCTTGGCGAAATTGCATTGTTCCATTCTTTCTTTGATAGGGCTTGAGATTCCACTAAGAATGGTCTTAAGAGCCAATGCATCATTCTTCTTTCCTTCCCTTTGAGCTTCAAACTTTGACTTGTTATTCAATGGAACTGATCCACCAATGGCTGCCTTCCAAATAGTTTCTCCCATTGTCTTCAAATACACTCTCATATCTATTCTCCAAGTCGATTAGTTTTCCTCATCAAGGATTGGAACTTCATCATCCCTTTATGTGTCTATGGATCTCCTTCAAGCTTGTTAAGGCTTGTAGTGAAGGCCCGCTATGATACCAATTGTTGAACAGACCTACCACACTTAGAGGGGGGGTGAATGAGTGTGGGTATCTTTTCCAAAACTTATCTCTTTACATAAAACTCGTTAGTTAACATTCAAAATTTATTCATTAGCCATTGTTTTCATTTATAACAAGTTAGATGTGAGCATATATCAGCAACACATATCATGAATAAGTCATCACCACAAGGAACACAAAGAACAAAAGATGTATGTAGAATTTTTTCTTTTTATTATGGACAACAATCTAGGGGTTTATCAACAACAACTGAATAGAGTACAAGTCTACAAGAGAACTAGCTCTATAATGCAAGAATCAACTTACACCCTCAGCACCAATTGAGATGAGGCAACAATCCTCAATAGATATCAATCTATCAATAGGTACGTGACCTGTTAGTAGTGAAGTCAGTGTGTGTACGCGCCCTGGCTCACTATAGCCCACGTATGAACACGACCAATGTATACAACAACCTGTGTATACCTTGTTGGCATAGGGTTAGACCCAGGATTCAATGCTCAAGAGTACACCAACAAAACCCTAACTACTGGCCCTTTCGGCAACACCTGTGAAGTAGATGAAGGCTCACCTGAGGTAGAGGCAGGGGTGGTTGCAAGACTTAGATGTATACAACCTTAGCTGGGACACTGATCTATGATTATATCTTTTATAGGGAACTTAGCATAGATCCTTCATCAATATTTAACCTATCTGGTACTTCGCAGATAACACAGAGCATCACAATGAATACTTATAATAAAGATAATTCAGTACTTAGCCATAGAAATATAGGTTAGATTCAACATATCAAGAACTAAGCATATTATATATTAGATCTAATGTTCATCCAGATATCATCAGCACAAATCATAACTATATCTACTTAATCATATCAAGCACTTAGCCTAGAAAGAGATAAACACATTAGAGCAAAGAAAAAATCACTATACACAGAGTTACCGTGGTTCACCCCCACCCTGGGGATATGTCCACAAAGTCTTCTTTATATTATCTTGGTTAAGCAGCTACAATAGAGAGCTTCAATGACCCTTACTTCACACAAGATAGAAGATCTACGCAACTCACTAGATCCTTCTTTCTTTCTATTCAACGCAAGACTACAACAACTTGCACTTATCTTTTCGACCTCATGCACAGAGCACTCTAAGATACATCCGATCACACAGATCTAGTTACTAGCACTAATATTTCAACTATACCTCACATAGATGTACTACATTACTATCATCCTCCTTCTCCCCTATTTACATTTCCTATTTATAGATTACAAAATGGGCCTAAGTGTGGGTAAATCCACAGGTCAACATCCCTTTCCCGTTACATCAACCCAAAACCCTAAAATGGACCCAAAAATAGGTCTTGCTTCCTTAATTTTTGGTTCACATTGTGCTCCTTCCTTGGCAAGTTGTCGTAGTACCAAAAGTGGTCAAATATGACCAAGTATTATTCAAAACTTGGTCAAGGGCCAACAGGCCCCCAACACTTACTTGTGACTCATCCCGAGTCACTCAGGTCTGGCCAATACTACTTTGAATGCCTCGATCTTGGTGCAAGCTTCTTCGACCTGCTGCAGTGCGACAACCTCTTGTTCAGTAAATTCCTAGATTACCATGTCATTGAGCGGTCCTTCCAGGTGTTGTTCTGCAGTGATGACACCCTAATCGAGTTCATCTCCTTGGCTTTCAAGTTCAGCGAGCAGTTGGCATGCCTTCTCTTGGAGTGGTTGTAGTCATTGAGAGACTTCCATCACTTTACTTTGCAGCATGTGTACTTGTTGTTGGTTTATGTGTTGTTCTGCGAACCTCTTCATTTTTTTGATTGGGGTCACGGACTTCAATTGCGCTTGTAGCACATCTGCATGCTACTTCACTTCTTGGATTTGTGCCTCCAATGTCTACAATTATGGATTCTCTACGAAGGTTTCATAAGTCTGGGTGCTTCTAGTTCTTAGCTACCTATATTCCAAAGCCAAAGTTTTTAATCGATTGACTATGCTTCGAGCAATGGCCTCTCTTAGATCTCTTATCTCTTGGGGTGTCTCAGGCACGGTGTAGAGCTCTAGATCCGTGATGCTCTGTTGAAGTTTTTGGATTAATTCTTCTAGTTGGGTCACCTACTGTGGGAGACGGTCTTCCATCTTCACTTCTATGATCATCACAGAGTGCAATGCTTTGTGAACTCTTTCCTGTACTTCAAGTTTCTCGTCTAGCAACTGGTCGATACTCTGTTGTAACTGTGTTTTTTCCTCCTCCCACTTCACTTGTAAGGAAAGCTACTCATGTTCTGCCTTCCTCCGTTGTTCTTCATGTGCTCTCTGTTCTTGCACCAAAGCTTAGGTGGCTTGCCTTATGTCTCCTTGAGCTCGTCGAAGGTGAGCTTCGACTTTCTCTACGATCTGGCATAATTGAGTGGGCTTATCGCCTGTTCCTAGTATTTCCATTGTTAAGGGTGCCGTAGAAACTGCTTGGTTGGGACGGAGTGCATGCTGCAATTCTTTGAGTTCGCTCGTGATCTAGTGGAATAGCTCCTCCTGCTTTGCTTCTTCTTTTTCTGTGAGCTCTAGTGAAACATCATTTAGTGCAACAATTAAGAAGTCAAAATTATCCGGGGTAAGGGTAGTTTTAAGCATGGTCCAGGTGGCCTTAGATTTATTTCAGGATGAGGGCTTTGGTGGGGTAATATTCCTTTTCTTGGAGGGATCTTCCTCATCCCTAGGTGGAGTAACCTTGCCTTTGCTCTATTCAACTTCTGTGCCCCCTAGTTCTTCGTCATCATCTCCCTTCACAGGTGAGAGCGAAGTAGTCTTTGTGGATGTGCTATGGATATATTAAACTTCCACATCCTTCTTAGTCTTGCACAGTCCTAGTGTATCTGGCATAGCTTCAGGGCTATCTACGTCGGACATCTCTGTAGGGTTTTCTGTAACAAGTATGCTAACCATTCCTTGGTAATATCCTCCAAGTCATCTTCTGTCAGCATGTAATATGACTGGAGTTGTTGTTTGTGCTCATCTGAGTGTGCTATGATGTAGGTGAAGTAGCGATCTGCGCTGAATTTCATCAAAGGTCAAAACCTATGAAGCATTTTGAGTGTGATGTGCAGTGTAGACTAAATGGAATTCTTCAACTGAGTGTAGTAATCATGGAAGATGACATTGGACTACCAATGTTTGTTCATGTCGCTGGAGTACCACAATGTATAGAACTTCATGGCTAGTGGTTCAAAGGGTTCGATCTCCGAAAAAGTAGCTCCCTCAGGTAGTTCCCAAGCGATGAAAGCGATGAGTGTGAAAAACCAGCTAAAGTGGAACTCATACCCTTGGTCCTGTTCTTGTCTACATTCAAGATCTAGCTGATTTATAATGTATTTTTCCAAGTTCATTTGTAGTCCCTCCACGCACTTCCCTGCGAGGTCAACTACAAATCCGGTCACCTGTGTAGGTCTATTTTTTCGGACTAACTTTCCTGCGATCAGCTGGAAACCAAAACACACTGCTGCATTCTCAATGGAGGCTCCCTTGTAACCTTGTGTGCCTTTCTCTATATTTCCATATGTGTCTTTTATTCGTTGAGTGAGAGCATGATCTACGGTCTTTCCTGGGTAAAATTTCTGCAGGTTAGGGCCCTGCATGCTTAGCCCAGTGATATGATTGATTAGAATTGGATCCAAAGTGATGCGATGGTCCAACCATAGGTATTCTCCATGGTAGAAGGACAAAAATAGTCTAACGCATGCATTTACTTCTTGATGCCTCCCAAAATGTGGAATCTTCGTCACATTGAGGAGGGTTGACTGTGCAAGGTTATGGCTCATGTTGAAACAAAGCTTAAATTTTTCATCCTTAAGGCCTAGATTTTTTTTTTTAAGATTTCGACTTTCCTCAAACAAGAATTTCGTCATTTCTATATCTGCGATGCCTTTTTATTGTTTACTTTTGGACAATGAACGGAAAAAATTTACAAAAATATAAATTTTCCAGCTCCCTTTGAAAAAATCATTTAAACGAATTCTAATTTTAAAATTTGCGATCTTTTTTAATTTAAAAGTTAAAGAAATCAGGATTTGGGGTTTTCTGCAAACGAATGATTGATGTAAATTGAATCACGAAATCCTGATTCCCAATTTCCCGATACGTTTAAAATCTTAATTAAAACATGATTAGTTTAATCTCCTCTAAGAAAGGTTTAAAGTTAACATAATTACGTCGCGATTTTGGGATTCACGGTTCTATGAAAGTGCGTCTTTTGTCGTCTTGTTTCCTGAAATCTCGATTCATAAATCATGTTAGATTAAACTAATTATGTTTTGTCCCTAATCATGATTTTTCAGTTAATTAAGATAAGTTAAGTCCTATTTTAAAACAAACAAGACATCGCAATTTCGCGATTTCAGGGATCAGACTTCTTTAATAACATACATCTTGACATCAGGATTTTTGAAATCCCGATAGCGTCTAATCTTAATTAATTAAAGTAATAAAAAACATTTAAATTTTAATTAAAACATTGCGATTTCGTGATTTCGATGATCGGGCTTCTTCGACGACATACCTTTCAACATCAAGACTTCTGAAACCCCGAAAGTGATGTTTTCAGATTTAATCCATAATTAACGCTAATAAATCCTCATTCCAAAACATGTTTAAAGTTAATATTTCTTTAAGTGTTCATTAATGCTTCTTTTTCCGATTAAGGAAGGTTCTCGTTTTATTTGAAAAGCCGAGAGCATCTAAGTACGGACATTAAATGCATATCTCTGAAAATATATTTTTCATTAAAAGATTTAATTTCGTGACAGATGTACAAAGCTCATTATTTTTAAGATATATTCAAAGTAAACGTTCGAACGTCTGTATTTTCATTTTAAAGCTGAGCTTATTCATCCACTTTATGTGACAGGTTTTCAAGTCAAACGCAGAGCTATGGCACCTAAAAAAGCACCGAAGAAAAATGAAGACCCATAGGAAGGTGATATTATCTCTGATACTACTCCACACGCCATACACTCCATCAAATCATGGATTGGAATTTCTGAATTGCTGGAGGATGAGCTAAAGTATGCTGACCCTGATTCCGAAAATCATCTCTAGGACATTGCTGAGTCTGAGCTTCATAAGGTTGTTGCGCATCCGAGGCTGGTGACATATATCGATATGATCGGCTGGGCTCTGGATAAGGTAGATATCCCAACAAGAAGCATTCAGAATGAGCAAGGAGATATCGTCAACTCATTCAGGCCTGAACACATTCAAGTAATGTATAAACTCTCGTCGAATTATAAACACACCTTTAATGCTGAATTTTTAGCCGAGTTTCAGAGAAAGGAATGTATTGAGGCAGACTAGACATATCCCGACATGATTAAAGGTTGGGAGAGGTCTGAAGCAAAGTTTAGGGTTGATACTCATGGGATTTATGCTACATCCTTTTTAAACGAATATATGGTTTATATAGCCATGATGTTATGTAGACGTTTTGGGAGAAAATATCCCTGTCACTTTCATGTAGATTGGGTACCCTTCTTAGAGGAAGTTTCAGAAGGACATGGTTTTAACTGGCATAAAATTTTGTCAGATAACCTAACGCAAGAAATTTTAAATTACAAAGTAGCCAAGTCAAAGGGCCAACCAATGTCTTTTTATATGTCTACATATATTATGGATGCAATCTGTTTTATGACTCCCTTTCCATTAATGAATTGGAGTTGGAGTGTTTCCTGCCCAGAGCCTGTTCATAAATACCATTCAGTCCTTTGGGAAGAAAATGCTAAAGAGGCATTTTACAAGGTTTGTCATTTTGTCATTATTCCTATGCACAAATTATTTTTTGGATGCGAACCCCCTCGCATTTCTGATGCAGTCATAGAAAGTCTTAAATCAGTTGTTGACTGGTTTATTGAAGAAAAATTTTCCTATATTAGAGTTTATGGTTGTTCCATTCCCCCCCATGCACTCTCAAAATTCTTACCAGACAAACTGGTATGCAGAGAAGTAGCTCATCAGATAGCCAAGGGTGGTATTGGGTTGGAATTGAAAGCACTTCATAAAAAATCATGGCCATCTTTCCCTGTTCATGTCGGGAAATTTCCTTTATCAAATTTAGGCCATTCTAAGGTAGAGGCCGAGTCATTGGAAGAAGTGAAGCTAGTAAATATTGAACACAGAAA
>JZKD02S1696784.1:417581-434815 GCA_000966675.3 Picea glauca
CTTCTAATCCTTATATACCAAAAATGAATCTTGAAACTGAATACATAATTCATTATCTATCCATCATGAGTGTTTTCAAATGATTTGGATCAGAAAAACCTCGATCTGTGCAAAATTTATCTTTCTCTGTCAGTGACAGGCTTTTGGTGGTTAACATGGAAGACTTCTAGGTGATTTAACTACCGAAATCTCTGCTTTCAGTGGTTAATGAACAGTCGTCTTGTTCGCCTAAACCACTGAAAGTCAAGCTTGTCCAAAAACTACAAAACTGCAAAAATGTATTACCTTGTTGGTTTGCTGAAGGTTTTAGAGTGCCTTTGGTGATGTTCCTCCTCCTTGATATCTCGACTAATGTCATAAAGTTTAACGTTATCAGTCAATTCTATGTTTATCTTTATGATCTGCTTCTCAAAAAATTCTAAATCATAAACCTTCTTCAATAATTGATTAATCTTATGAGACCTAGCTGATCTTGGTCTACTTGTAGAAGCCTCTGCCAAAGGTCTATTCTGCTCCTCTAGAGGAGTTGGGGATGACCGATTTGGGTATTCCTCGGCAACCTGCTCAGCCTAATCATTACCCTATGTTTTTGTTCTGGCCTGAGGAGGTGAAATAGCTCTCCTTTTCTTCTGTTTCTCCTAGGAATAGATGATTTCTTTGATGTAGTTTTCTACCCTTTATTTTCTTCATTGCATGATTACAAGATTATGAAACTTCAATTGTACAGATATTGTCCTTCTAAAGACGAGTTCATTAGCACAAACACAGTTTTCCCTTGTATGAAATCTAAAACATGATTAGGTAGAATATGTTTCCCATCAAGAAAATCTAATAGAACTTTCCCATTTCTGTACATTTCATTTCTCAGGAGTTACTATGTTTCATCCTTGTATGCAACCAAGTCCTTGTGAAAATAAATCCAAGCTTCTCCATATAAGACTATAGGCAATCTAATTGCTTGCACATCCTTATATATTTTTCTGTGACTAGCATCATGTCTGAAGGTAAAACAAAATCGAAATTCATTCACTAAGGTGATATTATCTTCATCTGGAAACCCTTGTTGAGCCAATCGACCATTGGTTTCCAATCCAGTAATATGGAAGCTCATACGCCACAACCTGATGCATGCTTCAGCAATGAGATGCTCAGATCACTTCTAACCCTTGTCTCTGATCTATCAAACATTCCAGAAACCAAAGTTTGTTCAGTCACAAACTCCTGTGTAGTATTTAGCGTGTTTACTTAACACATCTTTATTTGCAAATTAAAGATCGAGCTCATTGAGGTGTTACGGCCGAAAAGATCCATCCTGCAAGCATTTTCTTCATATGATCTTAACCTGGCGCTTGGATGCTCTGGCTGGGTTGTGCGTTTGAAGAACACAGGACTCCTGTGTGTTTTTGAAACCTGTAGCTTACTATTGATGCTTGAGCTACCAACATTTTTAGAACACGTGTGCAACATATCTTCACCTCGGCACATGGAATATGAATCATTGACAGGGTATCTGGCAGAAGGTTTTCAATCAGTGTACAAAACCAAGAAGAAATTCATCACTTACACTTGATGTGTTGATTTGTTGCTGACTCGTGGCCTTGAAGTTTGGCTTAACTCGAGGATTGAGATTAGGATTTGATTCACAGCTTTGTGTATGATTCTTGGCTTGAATTTTGTGAATGAGCTATGAGTTGGCATGTGGCTTAGGTATATACGCTTTGTTATGACTCAGATTTTGGCTTAGGCTTTGAATACTTGTGGCTGGTGGTTTGATTGTAGTTGATATTTAGGATTTGTAGGATTTAGTATATGGATTAATATATATTGATATGATGTGTGCTATGTGCATATAAACCTAAAATTAAGGTATTCACTAATATACACACACACCACTCTTAAAGACCCAACACCTAGACTAAGGCTTAACAATTTACTATCACTTTTGCATGGCTCATCAAGAAGTCAAAGCCAAAGGATGTTGGGAAAAAGTGATCAACAATAGATTGATGAAGAAACTGCAAGATAAGACACTGGCCAAAAGACTAAAGAAAATAATAAATCAAAAGAGAGAGATGAAAACGTTCTCAAAAGCCCATTACATTTTGATCACTAACACTATCATTACTTGATTCTTTATCTTCATTTGAAATGTTTTCAAAATCACATTTAGAAATAATGCATTCAAGGATTTTTGGAGATTCTTTACCTTTGATAATCTTGATGGAGTGATCTTCAACATCTTCTTTATCCTTCTTTCTTTGATATGTCTCCTCTAGATTTAGCCATAGATCCTTGGCGGAAGTGCATTGTTCCATTCTTTCTTTGATAGGGCTTGAGAGTCCAATAAGAATGGTCTTAAGAGCCAATGAATAATTCTTCTTTCATTCCCTTTGAGCTGCAAACTTTGACTTGTTCTTCAATGGAACTGATCCACCAATGGTTGCCTTCCAAATAGTTGCTCTCATTGTCTTAAAATACACTCTCATCTCTATTCTCCAAGTAGAATATTTTTCCTCATAAAGGATTGGAATTTCATCATTCATTTGTGTCTATGGATCTCCTTCAAGCTTGTTAAGGCTTGTAGTGAAGGCCAGCTTTGATACAATTGTTGGAAACACCTACCACACTTAGAGGGGGGGTGAATGAGTGTGGGGCTGATGCAGACCTATCGGCCCTTGGACCGAGATCCACTCACGGGATCGTTCTTTAACCCCTTCGAGCCAGATTGACTCTTTCAGATTCCCTGCTGGAATCTACTTTCAAATCGATCCACAGGTCCTTTTTCGCAACTCGCAACTCACGAGTTCATGAGTCGTGACTGCCGACTCTTCCTCTCCAATATTGCGATACCCAAGATCATGAAATGGGTATAGCTCTTCTTTCGTCAACGCCCTCTATGCGTGACCACCAGCTAAGCTTCACGCAAGATTCTCTCACTACTCCACACTTCGTATGTTCAAAGGTTGAACTCTTTTGCTCCTATCTCACGAATCCCCGAGACGCAAGAAGTCAATGGAGTGTTGACTCCTTCCAATATGTGATGTGTGTCCACCGGTATATTTCTCGGGCCCACCTTGTGGTTCTGCCACGTGTCTCTTATGACCAACTTCGGAACTTCACGACTTCGCTTCCTGAAGCACTACCTTTGTTGTATGTCAACACTCGAAATGCCAAGATCCTGAACTCCTCGCTACTTCTTATCACAACTTGTGACTTCGAGGCTTTCAGGATAGAAGTCTCGACTTTCTATCCACCGATATGCTAAAATGTCAAAATTTTGACACGTCGTCAATGCGAGTCCCACAATGGAACTTCCCGCCTTTTTGAGTTTCGGACTTCACAACTTCGCGAATCCTGATGCTATGCTCTCGGTTCTCTGACTCATGAAACCCCGAAATGGTCAACGAAGGTTTGACCTCCGTGTTGACAAGTATGCCACCTGTCCACTGCGTGTTGTCAGGTTCTTATGCACCTTCAAACCTCTGAATGCGTGATAGGCATGGTGAGACTCTAATCCAACGATCCTCCCTTGACCTGGATCCTACGGTTGTCCTCGCTCTTCGCAATTTTGCCACTCGCGACTTGGAGCACCCAATATTTGGGATCTCAACTTGCAAACCTTCGAGTTTGCAAGATCCCTTGATCTCTGCCACCTGTCCTCCTCTGATGGATGGATTTTTTATTTTTCGACTTCGCCACTCGTGACCTCGCAAATCTTGATGCAAAGATTTTAAACCTTCAACTCGCAAATCCACGAAATGCAATTACACTAGTGATCCAATGACCATTGTTGGCTTGGATCCCACAGCCCGATTTCTCCTAAGATTGCACTTAGAAAAACACTCACTGTAACCTTCTTGCTCCTCTACAATATCTGACGGCTTCCGGGACTTCGTGAATCCTCCATAGAGAATTTCGACCGTTCAATTCCTCCTTAACACTCATGCGAAATTAACAAGTATGCTTTCATGAAACTTTTCCACCAGCAAACCAACGTTTTTGTGCCTTCTTCCAATACTTCAAGGCCCTAGCCATCTAGATATTTTCTTCGACAGCTTCAAAGATCCTATCCCTCCCGAGATTGATTGAAAAATCCTCAAGTTCTTTGGGGAAAATTCTTGCACGCACTCCTTGCAGCAATTCTTCAAATACTTCCAAGTATTTGAACTTCTTCGACTCTGCGCACTCCCTGTGACAACAGTCTTTCAACAATTTCACTCAGGTTGTAACTCTAAGACTTCACTCAGCCTGTGCACTCCTTGCACGGCTCCTATGCTTAACTTGCACTTCTGCGAGAATGAGAACAATGCTATCCCTCCTGAGCTTGTAGAGACTAACTCTAACTTCTGTCAACGCACACCTTGCAAACAATTTCACTACACTCCTTGAAGGAAAACTCTTACTCAGACAGAGAAAAAATTGAAACTCATTCCTTACTCTCCCTCTCTTTAGATTTCATACATTAATTAAGAAATCATACATTCACGCATCAAAGAAAATGCATAATAGAGAGTAAACAAGCACATATCATTCAACATGCACAACACAGAAAGTAGTTGGACACCATGAGTCTGAACTAAAGATCTTTGTTTTAATCTAGAACTTTTGTACATGGGTTCTTCTACACATCTCTCTGCTTCTTCTTCTCTATGCTCTCTTGATTGATTATGTGGCTCATGTTACAATGATACAAGTGAGGGTGTCCATATCCATTTTCCCTCCGGCTCCTAAAACTATCTAATCTAAGAATTCAAAGCTACCTACTTTCATTTACTAGCATAAATGCCTCTTAGTCCTTCAAACGAGAGTGGGACACTCAAGGTCTGATTACAATCAAGGAGCACACCCTTTATTAACTATTACATTTAAGTTTGGCGCATCCAACTTCAAAACATTTCAAATAATTTATCATGTGCCAAAATGCATTGGCGCTTGCCCCACGCTCGCTTGTTGTTGACGATGCTCCTGCATCAGGGGCTCTTTTTCAAAACTTCCCTCTTTACATAAAACTCCTTATTTAACATTCAACATTTATTCATTACCCATTGCTATCATTTATAACTAGTTAGATGTGAACATATATCAGCAACATATATCAACAATAGATATCAAAAACACATATCATCAATAATTCATCACCACAAGGAACACAAATAACAAAATATGTATGTACAATTTTTATTTTTATTATGGACAACAATCCGAGAGTTTATCAGCAACAACTGAATAGAGTACAACTCTACAAGAGCACCGGATCTATAATGCAAGACTCATCTTACACTCTCAGCACCAATTGAGATGAGGCAACAATCCTCAACAGATATCAATCTATCAACAGGTACATGACCTATCAGTAGTGAAGCCAATGTGTGTATGCACCCTGGCTCACTACAGCCTGCGTATGACCATGACCAGTGTATACAACAACCCGCGTATACCTTCAGAGTTGTTAGGGTTTGTCCTTCTAGGTCAAATTAGATTCTCTTCAATCAATATATCATTCTCTTATGTCTCTAACTCTCCAATCTGACCATCATCCAACACATCCAAGCTCTCCAATATATTTCTAATGCTCCATAACAAATCAATATGAATGCTATCTCAATCATCTAGAAACAACTAGTATACCATAGCAATCATGTCACCACTGAATCACAAGAGTACTAATCACTCCATCAACCAAATCATCCAAACTGAACCATATCATAGAAGCAATATCAAGAATTCCCTAAGAATTCACAACACATAAAACAATATTATCCATCAAGATAATAATGTCACCATACCAGTGTCTCAGTGATAGATCTGAGGTCATAGAATGCAGATCTGGAACCTGCCTCATCATCAAAGAGCTTGGCACCATCTCAAACAAAAATCTCCATGATTTTATCCATTATACGCTCTCTGTACACAGTCAACCCACATACATACTCACCCTATACACAAACATCCCACGTATACCTTCAGTGTATACGCACCCTATACACAGACAGCCCGAGTATGCATAAGAAAATAGGGTTTTATGTGAATCCAATAATGTTTTCATCAAGATCTCCGACATTGCCGAAACTTTGATGCATCCATGAGATCCACCTATCACTGTCTTCCTCAGAATAGATCTTCAGTCATGCTCAAGAGATCCACACCAATAATATTCTCTCACAAGAAGCTCTCCATCAATACTCCAAAAGATATTCACAAGAAGCTCTCCATTGATCCACAAAAAGGATGATCTACAAGAGACCATATCTATCTTATTTATACTTTCATCCTCTAGGTCACTTAACCCATTTTTAGGTTACTTAACCCATTTTTAGGTCACTTAACCTATTTTCCTTAATTTAGGGTTAACCACTTTCCATGAATATAAAGTTCTCCAATACTTTATCATTTAAATATTCCTTCTTGATTTTGTCACCTTACTTTGTCATTTAAATAATGTTTCTTGATTTTGTCACTTATCTTTATTATTTAAATAATCCACCTTGACTTTCTTACTTGACTTTATCATTTAAATAATGCTTTCTTCTTTTCAAGAACTTTGACTTCTTTGACCTTTTGGGGCTTCAAGCCATCATATGGGGGGTCCTTCAACTTCATAAAGCCATAACTCTCAAACCGTGAGGAGTTATGTGACCTTGCACGTACCACCGGAAATGGCATGACAAGAACTATCCATCTAGGATAGGTTCACCAACAACTTGATTGATCTTCATCTTATTATTCCATATACAAGCATGGGTCCTCCAACCATTCTTCTAGGATAACTCAATCCGCAAAGCATCTTCCCATGAGGGCTTTCACCATAAGGGGACCACTTTAGAGTTCATCCATTTGTGCACCTTATCAAGCATGATAAGACAATAATGAGTCATATTTTCATCAAACAAAATATGCATCATCATGTATCAATGACAACTCATTGATCCATCTTCATCTATGCATCATATCAATGATCCATATTTATCAATTGGTTTCCACTTTGACATCTATCATTATCATCAAGGATAATTCATCATATCAATCAACAACCAATCAAGCCTATCAATCAATTCATTAGTTGACATCAATCAATCACTTGACATCAATCAATGAAACCATTGGCATCAATGAAAACATGATCCAACACCTACTTTCTCAGTACCAGACTCACAATGGAGTCCAATCAACTCCTTAAAGTTGTGAGGCTAGGGGGGGAAAGTGCGCAAATTGACTAGATCCCCTTTCCCCGAGAGACCATTCAGGAAGTAAATGTCCTCATTCATTGGAGTCAACAAATTCCCCTCGAGCATAAATGCCTCTGCGTTTGGATCCCAGTAATCTATCAAAGCATTTGGGAACCTGGGTTTTTCTCTCATAAATGAACACTGGAAGAACTTTAACAACCCACATTGTGAAAAACAAATGATAGCATCAGGGTCTGCAGAGACCAAAAAATCAATGTCCTCATGCTCCCTCTCTCTCCAATGAACATATATCCTACAAAATGACAAGTGGATGGAGAGTTAACTCTTGTTTTTTTTATTTTTTCACTTGTTTGAGGGTGTACACGGGCTGTATTGAGGACAATTGTGTGTGCATGTGGGCAAATTATCTTCTTCCTGTATGTACACGTGGGTTGTGCTTGGACAACCTATGTACATGCAGGTCCGACCTCTTTAAAGGTCAGTGCCCCCCCAAAACACAAAAATAAATGCAAAAAGGAAGAAGGCAATGCAAGAGAGGTTAGTGTGTACTTACTTGGTCCAAATGAAAGTTTGTTTCGTCCACTGAAGCTCCTGGAATCAACTATTTTGGCAAAGGGGTGTTTTTTTACTTTTGGTCAATTCTCAATTTACAATGGTGATAATGAGCTGCCAACTTTCTATTTATAGAATTTTTAGCCCCTTTTTGTCATTTTTTGGATGCTTTTTGTCATTTTTTCTAGCTTGAAAATTGTTCAGTATGGTTCTTGAGTTTCTTGGGCGATGTTACGATACATGCTACTTTGGGTATTGGGAAATTTTTTGAGAGTTCGGTCATTTTTAAAGGTCTTTTGGTAAAAAGTTATTTTTTCAACTTTTTGTATCTAAGTTAGGATTCCACCTCTGTTTTTTGCATCTCGTTGTCTTTTTCTCTTTCCCATAGGATCGACCCCACCAAATTGTGACACGGAACCCTCACTCATGTTCTAGAAGTGTCGTACTTTGGTGGTAGAGCCTACTTTCACATGGATTCCCTAGGTAGATCCTGGTTGCATTTTGGTGTCCATGTCGTCACTAAATGATTATAGGCTTGAGAGTCCTTATTAGTTTTTCCTGATTATGAGTTTGAGCCTCATTTGCATGATTCATTATCACTCTTGAACTCACCCTTGGGACTCCCAAAACACAACGGGTCTTCTTTTATGCCCTTTTCATGCCCTCTAAACATGAAAATATCGCCGAGCAATCTTGTTTCCCTTCACGCTCGCTAAACTAAAATTTAAAGGCACGTCTGTCCGACGATAGTTTACCCCTTTTTCGGTCTGACTGTCAAAAGTATGAACAAAGGTATACTCTAGGAGCCTTGGTTCTCTAGAAGAGTATCCTCAGGTATAACTTTAGCCCTTTTTCAGGCCCGAGGGACTAAATTTATGAAAAAGGAACCCCCACAGAGTCCATAGTTAAGCTCTTTTCAGACTCCCTAAAATTGAAAAGATGGTCGAGTGACCTTGTTTCTTCACACTCATTAAATTCATCTAGAAGAAAATCCCTTACAGACTCCATAGTTAATCTCTTTTTATAAACTTATTAGTGTTATCTGAAATATAGTTATAGCGTGTATAAAAATGATCACTCCTCTACATGTATAAACCCTCTTCAATTTCCTTTTGAAGTTCTAATAGATTTTCTTTTATTCTTTCCATGGGATAACTATCATCAAACTTTGCACAAACTGTTTCTAGATCATCTTCTTCACTTGAGAAAAATTCAACATCATGAAATTTTGAATCATTGCAATCAAGAGTCTTTGGAGATTCGTTACCTTCAATATCTTCCTTCTTGCCAACACCATCACATGATTATTTTTCCTTCATTTGAAATGTCTTCAAGATCTTCCTTTGTGCTATCATTACTTGATTCGTTATCTTCATTTGAAATTTTTTCAAAATCACATTTAGAAATAATGCATTCAAGGAGTTTTGAAGATTCTTTAACTTTGATAATCTTGTTGGAGTGATCTTCAACATCTTCTTTCTCCTTCTTGCTTTGATATGTCTCCTCTAGATTTAGCCATAGATCTCTGGTGAAAGTGCATTGTTCCATTCTTTCTTTGATAGGGATTGAGAGTCCACTAAGAATGGTCCTAAGAGCCAATGCATCATTCTTCTTTCCTTCCCTTTGAGTTGCAAAATTTGACTTTTTCTTCAATGGAACTGATCCACCAATGGTTGCCTTCTAAATAGTTGCTCCCATTGTCTTCAAATACACTCTCATCTCTATTCTCCAAGTATAATAGTTTTCCTCGTCAAGGATTGGAACTTCATCATCCATTTGTGTGTCTATGGATCTCCTTCAAGCTTTTTAAGGCTTGTAGTGAAGGCCCACTGATACCAATTGTTGGACACACCTACCACACTTAGAGGAGGGGTGAATGAGTGGGGGCCTCGTTTTAAAAACTTCCCTCTTTACATAAAACTTCTTAGTTAGCATTCAACATTTATTCATTAACCATTGCTCTCATTTATAACAAATTAGATGTGAACATATATCAGCAGCATATATCAGCAACACATATCATCAATAAGTCATCACCACAAGGAATACAAAGAACAAAATATGTATGTACAATTTTTCTTTTTATTATGGACAACAATCGGGGGGTTTATTAGAAACAACTGAATAGAGTACAACTTTACAAGAGCACCAACTCTATAATGCAAGACTCAACTTACACCCTTAGCACCAATTGAGATGAGGCAACAAACCTCAACAGATATCAATCTGTCAACAGGTATGCAACCTGTTAGTAATGCAGCCAGTGTAATGTATGCACCCTAACTCACTACAACCCGTGTATGCATGTGGCCAGTGTATACAACAACCTGTGTATACCACCAGAGTTGTTAGGGTTTGTCCTTCCTGGTCAAATAAGATTCTTTGCAATCAATATATCATTCTCTTATGTCTCTGACTCTCCAATCTGACCATCAACCAACACATCCAAGCTCTCCAATAGCGTGCTCATGCTCCACAACAAATCAATATGAATGCTATCCAATATTGTAGAAACAACTATTATACCATAGCAATCATGTCACCACTGAATCACAAGAGTAACGATCACTCCATCAACCAAATCATCCAAACTGAACCATATCATAGAATCCATACCAAGAATTCCCTAAGAATTCACAACACATCAAACAATAGTATCCATCAAGACAATAATGTCACCATACCAACATCTCATGGATATATCTGAGGCCATAGAATACAAATATGGAACCTGTCTCATCATCCAAGAGCTTGGAATCATCTCAAACACAAATCTCCATGATTTTATCCTCTATACGCTCCTTGTACACAGTCATACCGCATACATACTCACCCTATACACAACCAACCCACATATACCTTCAATGTATATGCACCCTATACATGGAGAACCTGCGTATGAATCATAAAATAGGGTTTTTTGTGAATCCGAGAAATTTTCCGTCAAGATCTCCGACATTGCCAAAACTTTGATGCATCCATGATATCCTCCTATATCTCTCTTCTTCAGAATAGATTTTCAATCATGCTCAAGATATCCACACCAATAAGATGCTCTCACAAGAAGCTCTCCATCAATACTCCAAAATATATTCACAAGAAGCTCTCCATTAGATCCACAAAAAGGATGATCTACAGGAGACCATAGCTATCTTATTTATACTTTCATCCTCTAGGTCACTTAACCCATTTTTAGGTTACTTAACCCATTTCTAGGTCACTTAACCTATTTTCCTTAATTTAGGGTTAACAACTTTCCATGAATATAAAGTTATCCAATACTTTATCATTTTAATATTCCTTCTTGATTTTGTCACCTTACTTTGTCATTTAAATAATCTTTCTTGATTTTATCACTTATCTTTATTATTTAAATAATCCACCTTGACTTTCTTACTTGACTTTATCATTTAAATAATGATTTCTTCTTTTCAAGAACTTTGACTTCTTTGACCTTTTGGGGCTTCAATCCATCATATGGGGGGTCCTTCAACTTTGTAAAGACATAACTCTCAAACCATGAGGAGTTATGTGACATTCCATATACCATCGGAAATGGCATAACAAGCACTATCCATCTAGGTTAGGTTCACCAACAACTTCATTGATATTCATCTAATTATTCAATATACAAGCATGGGTCCTCCAACCGTTCTTCTAAGATAACTCAATCCACAAAGCATCTTCCCATGAGGGATTTCACCATAAGGGGACCACTTTGGTGTTCATCCATTTGTGCACCTTATCAATCATGACAAGACAATAATGAGTCATATTTTTATCAAACAAACTATGCATCATCATGTATCAATGACAACTCATTGATCCATCTTCATCTATGCATCATATCAATGATCCATCTTTATCAATTGGTTTCCACTTTGACATCTATCATTCTCATCAAGGATAATTCATCATATCAATCAACAACAAATCAAGCTTATCATTCAATCAATCACTTGACATCAATCAATCAAACCATTGGCATCAATGAGAACATGATCCAACACCTACTTTATCAGTACCAACCTCGCAATGGAGTCCAATCAACTCCTTAATGTTGTGAGGCTAGGGGAAAAAGTGAAAAAATTGACTGGATCCCCTCTCCTCGAGAGACCAGTCAGGAAGTAAATTTCCTCAGTCATTGGAGTCAACGACTACCCCTCGAGCATAAATGCCTTTGCATCTAGATGCCAGTAATCTATCAAAGCATTTAGCAACTTGGGTTGTTCCCTCATAAAAGGAAACTGGAAGAACTTTAACAACCCACATTGTGACAAAACAGTGATAGCAACAGGGTCCTCGGATACCAAAAAATCAATTTCCTCATGCTCCCTCTCTCTCCAATGAACATGAATCCTGCAAAATGACAAGTGAATGGAGAGTTAACTCTTGTTTTTTTATTTTTTCACTTGTTTGAGGGTGTACACAAGTTGTATTGAGGACAATCACGTGTGCACATAGGAAAATTATCTTCTTCCCACGTGTACATGTGGGTTGTGCTTGGACAGCCTGCATACACGCAGGGCTTACCTCTTTAAAGGCCAGCGCCCCCCCAAAACACAAAAATAAATGAAAAAAAGAAAGAAGGCAATGAAAGAGAGGTTAGTGTGTACTTATGTGGTCCAAACAGAAGTTCGTTTCATCCACTGAAGCTCCCGGAATCAACTATTTTGGCAAAGGGGTGTTTTTTTACTTTTGGTCAATTCTCAATTTACAATGGTGATAATGAACTGCAAGCTTTCTATTTATAGACTTTTTGGCCCCTTTTTGTCATTTTTTGGACCCTTTTTGTCATTTTTTCTAGCTTGAAAATCGTTCAGTATGGTTCTTGAGTTTCTTGGGGGATGTTACGATACATGTTACTTTGGGTATTGGGAAATGTTTTGAGATTTGCGTCATTTTTAAAGGTCTTTTGGTAAAAAGTCATTTTTTCAAGTTTTTGCATCTAAGTTAGGATTCCACCTCCGCTTTTTGCATCTCGTTGTATTTTTCACTTTGCCATAGGATTGACCCCACCAAATTGCAACACAGAACCCTCACTCCTATAGAAGTGTCATACTTTGGTGGTAGAGCCTACTTTCACATGGATTCCCTAGGTAGATCCTGATTGCATTTTGGCATCCATGCCGTCACTAAATGATTATAGGCTTGGGAGTCCTTATTAGTTTTTCCTGATTACGAGTTTGAGCCTCATTTGCATGATTCATTATCACTCTTGACCTCACCTTCGGGACTCCCAAATCACAAAGGGTCTTCTTTTAAGCCCTTTTCATACCCTCTAAACATGAAAAGATTGTTGAGTGATCTTGTTTCCCTTCATGCTCGCTAAAATGAAATTTGAAGGCACGTCTTTCTGGTGGTAGTTTACCCCTTTTAAGGTCCGGATGGTCAAAAGTACGAACACAGGTATACTCTAGGAGCCTCGGTTCTCTAGAAGAGTATCCTCAGGTATAAATTTAACCCTTTTTCGGGACTAAGGGACCAAATTTACGAAAAAGGAACCCCCATGGAGTCCATAGTTAAGCTCTTTTCAGACTCCCTAAAATTGAAAAGATGGTTGAGTGACCTTGTTTCTTCACAGTCGTTAAATTGGTCGAGAAGAAAATCCCCTACGGAGTCCATAGTTAAGCTCTTTTTAGACTCCTTAAATATGAAAAGATTGTCAAGCGATCTTGTCTTTGTCACACTCATTAAAATGATTTTTAATAGAAGTAGTTCAGTGCTAGTTTACCCCTTTTTCGAGCCAACTAGACTACCTTCGAAAAAGGTACCCCAATGGAGTCTCCTTTTAAGTTTTTTTAGACGCTCTAAAAAATGAAAAACCACTGAGCTTACCTTATCTGGGCTCGTTAAAATTATATCGAAGGAAGTTATCATTGTGTCTTATTAATATCATTTTAATTCCCTCACCTTTGGCCTAATGCTAGCTCCATGTTGCTCTCAACTGAACCATCTGAAGCATGTCTTATATTCAAGCCTTGTAGCACTTTTCCTCTGTGTCTTGACACCTTGACCCATGGAGGATTTTTCCCAAGTGTCCTTTTCCTGCATATGTCCCCTTGATCTGAGCATCAATGTGTTCCTTGAGCTTGGAACTAGTATGTCTACGACACTCGATCCTCCTTTGTAACGTAGCATTCTTTATTCTTTTTCAAGATTCCCAAAATTATTGAAAAAGACAAAAAAATCAAATATACCCCAAAAAGAGGAAGGGAAAAGTATTTTCTTTTTGTTGACAACACAATGAGTCGCCCTTGGACAAAGCACATCATTCCATTTGTTCGTCAAGCCATAGGATTCAATATGACCTTGGGAATTTTTTCTCGCTACATAGAGTTGTGTCCTCGTTCATTTGGTTACCCTTCCAAACAGATGGAGAGTTCACATTACCTCTTGCATTGTGAACTTATGTCAATGCCATGTTTCTTGAGTCTCATATTTTGTCATTCTTTCGTCCAAGGGAAGTCTTAATAAACTTGAGTCTTCCCTTCTGTAGTTTGTCTCTTGTCCCCATGCCTGACCACCCCGAAAAACCAATCAATTCCTTGTTCGAAATCAATGAGGTTATCTGCACTGATCACCAAGATCCTCTTGTTTGTTCTCGACGAGTCATCGAAGACCTCTGGGTAGTGAAGTCGTACATTGATATTACACTCCTACCTAAGTTTTGAAGATTTTGAAGTTGTTGCTCGAGCTCTGAAGACCTCATCTCCATCCATCAGGCGTCATTGGCTTCTTGAAGATGGATACCATACATGTATATCTTTTTTATTTTGAGATGTAGATATGTTGTGTACTTCTCATGGCTACACTTTATATAGTTATATGACATGGATCTGTAGTGTGTTTGATTGGAATTTATGATTTTATTTCATCCTGAGCATGGGTATGCCCACCTTGGTGAGACAAATTGTTATGTTTGTAGATGACACCTCCTGAACTCTGGTCCATGGGCTCACTCGCTTCATACATTGGTGAAGATTTTTAATGTATTTCGGCCATCAAATGCTCTCCTGACCTCACATGTTAGGGGGTATATGTTATAACCCTAAATTGCACCAGACATGCATACCTGGCATCAGGCCATCTAACTTGCTATCTTTTCCAATCCATCACTGAACAAGCTCTTCTAAAAATCATTGTTTTGAAGGTGTACATGCCCTACACCACTACTGCCCACATACAGACGCTTGCTGGCCCACTACAACCCACGTACACTCACGGAATATTGAAAAGAATGAAAATTTCATAGGATACTAGTTTCCGGGCCATTACTTAACCGTTTGACTTCCCATAGCCAGTCACCCTAACCATTACTATATCCTTTGGCCTATAAAAGAAGGGGTTGGGGTCCTATTTCAAAAAGAAGCACGAGAGCATAGAAGCTCTGCGCATTTTATTCCCCCTTTGCTCCATTTGTTTGCAGCCACATTGTGAGTTTGAGTCAAAATTCCCTTTTCCTACATTGCAAGTCCTTGCCATTTCCCTAGAGAGAACTGAAGAGGAGAAGGATACGTGGAAGCAGTTGGTGCATTGTAAAGAGGAGCCCAGGACTGATTTCAAGGAGAAGTGTTGGTCTCATATTGTAAGTGACCTTTGTGAGCTTAATATAAAGAAGTAATTTTTTCGTCCCACCAAATGACGTCTTAAACTTATATGATTTGTTTACATTTCTTGTTTATGATGTCTAACCCACTAATCCATGTGTAGAATGCATGCTTGTAGTTTCTTGTTTGTATTTTGGTGAATGAAGGTCAGACTTGGGAGGAGACTTGCAGTCAAGAAACAACTAAGCACAAAGGGATCGACACTGGACGTGGAGTTTAAGCTATGCCTACCAGATCACTATACCTTGTCTTTTATGTATGATTGTGGGGTAATGTCAAGATAGTTGATAAAAAGTAGGAGACTTTAGACGGTTAGCTCTGCCTACATTTTAGAACCCTAGTGTAGTCTATAGAGGGGTTTTCCTACTATAACATGTATTCTGCCTCAGATGAAGAACACCTCAAGCATCTTAGAAGGGTGTTTAAAAAATGTAGAAAGTTCAAAATCTCATTGAATCCTAAGAAGTCAAATTTCTCCATGGAAGAAGTAAAGTTGTCGGGTCACATTATTTCAAAGGAAGGGATAAAATTAGACCCCAACAGAGTTGAGGGGATATTAAAAATTGGCATACCCAGAAGTAAAAAGGAGGTACAATATTTCCTGGGCAAAGTGAACTTTCTAAGGAGATTCATCCCTAATTTGGCTGAAATCATAAAACATATTACTAACATGCTCAAGAAGGGAAATGAAATAAAGTGGATTCTTGAGGCTGGAAAATATTTTGAATACATCAAGGTGGTAATGAACAAAGCTCCTATACTGGATAGTCCCAATTTTGAGAAATATTTCATATTATTCTCTTTTTCCTCAGAACACACAATTGTCGGTGTTTTACTCCAGAAATATGACCAGAATTTCTAGAAGCCCATAGCATACTACAACAAGACATTGAGGGATGCTCCTTTGAAATATGACATCATGGAGAAGCAATCATATGCTCTGGTCAAAGCCTTGAAAGAATTCATATTTTACATCCTACATTCTCATATTACTGCTTATGTACCCAATAGCTCAGTGAAAAACATCCTAACCCAGCCTGATCCTAAAGGAAAGAGGGGAAAATCAATAACGGTGTTGTTAGAATATGACTTGGAAATCAAACCCACCAAGTTGGTCAAGGGACAGGGGTTGGCAAAGATGATGGCACAGACAAATTGTGAACTCTTAGGAATAAATTTCATTGTAGATCTAGATCTGTCAGAAGGCGTAGAAGAAGAAAGGACTCCTCAAATATACCAGAAATTTCTTGACTCCACATGGTATGTAGACATCATCTTTGTGTTGAAAAATTTACAGGCTCCTCCTGAATTCAGTAAAACAAAGGCCATATTCTTGAAACTGAAATCAACAAAATTTTGTATAGTAAATGGATCCGTGTATTGGAAATATCCAGGGGTGTTGGCGACAGAAGTCACTCCTGGATTGCTTGTAGGAGTAGAGCCCGACGCCCATCATTTTATGTCACGATTTGTTTATGAAAAGGGTGATCGAATGGAAGTTAACTCAAAACAATATTGTTCCAACTCTAAAAATAGGCCAGGCATGCATGGGCAAGTGAGGTCTTAGATAAACTCCAAAAAGTAAGTTGTAATAAGGGTGAGTAGGGGGAAGAATTGCATTAGAGGAGTGCAAGGGTCTATTATAAACATCAGGCTTCTAACAGACTATACGAGAAGGCATCTAAACGCAAGATCTTCTTACATTCAAACAGAAAACACCAGAGAATACAACAATGCAACAATAAATCCTTTATCATAACATGATTGCAATGTTGATTAAGGTTGGTTGTCATTGATGTCAACCCTTGAAGAAAGACCCATAGCACAAAGTTTTGGGTAATGGACCCAATAGTGTTTGATTTAAATATGACTCATTATTGTTTTG